>UZAN01050028.1:6681-21080 GCA_900618425.1 Echinostoma caproni
CGCGACACCCTGGATTTCTGCGGAGTCTCTGCACCCTCTTGACGCATGTCGGTCACCTTCCGACCGGCAGCGAGCATAAAGTAACACGGCTTGTAGTGAGACTTGAACTTAGGGTAAGCCTACGCAGAGATTGCGAAGTCTGGTGATCCCAACGCGCGTCTCAAATGGAACCTGCTGCCGCCATGGGTAATTCCCGTAATCTGTTCCATCTCATCTTGGTCACCGGTAGGAAAGCCTTGGGTGTGAGCGAAACGATCGGCGAACCTGACGGTTCGCTTATTCACAATCAACAGCGACGTTTTGAACGCATAGCGGAGCACTTCAAAGCACAGTTTAGCTGGCCACCAACGTCGGCTTTTCACAGCTATTATGGTACACGTCTCATGGTCTGTATCAACAGGCCCACCTATTGAGGTGTAGGTCCAATCCTTGGGACGTCACAAAGCGCCGGGCTCCGATGGCCTTCCCCCTGCTCTATTTAAAGCTGGTAGAATATAGCTTGTTAGAGATCTCCAAGCTCTGTCCTCTAAAGTTTGGAACACTGAGCAGGTTTCCTCCTCGTGGGGGGAATCAATTGTCGTCCCCATCTTTAAAAAGGGCACGCGCAATGATTGCGCCTATTAGAGGGGTATAAGCCTGATCCCGATGGCGTAAAAGCTGCTGGTGTCCGTGATTCTCCGCCGGTTGTATACTATGCTTGAAGAGCCACCCCGCGAGGAGCAGACTGGGTTTCGTGCCGATCATGGATGCGTCGATCAAGTCTTCACCCGCCGACAGCCGCTCGAGCACCGTCATGCTTACCATTGTCCAACGATCATTGTGTTCTTAGACATTCGCACGGCCTTCGATTCTGTTGATAGGACCACACTATGGAGCGGTTTGTTGAAGAGTGTTCTACCGGGGAAGTATATATCGATCCTCAAAGAGTTGTATCGTCATACCTCAGGTCGGGTTAGGACCTATGGCCGGCTTTCACCACCCTTCGCTGTCTCGAGTAGAGTTCCTTTTCAACTTTCTCATGGAGTATCTTCTACAGAATGCTTTGTGCGGTCTAGGAAACGGTGGAGTCGAACTCCTCCCTGGGAACAGAGTTCTTGATTAAGAATATGCCGATAACATCGCCTTACTTGGTGACAACACACAGGCAATCCAAAACGCTTTGAACCGCTTGGCTATAGAGGTATCCAAATATGGTATGTGCTTTGCACCTTCCAGATGCCAAGTTCTTGTTCAAAACTGGCAGGAGCCTGTGCCTGCACTCACCCTCTGTGGTGATCATCTGGAAGTAGTTGAGAGCTTTCAGTACCTCGGGAGCTTGATCACAGCTTGAGGTGGGGTTGGGGAAGAAATCGCACCACGAATAGCGAAAGCCAGAGCAGCTTTCGCCAACGTGCGACACCTGTGGCGCCACCATGACATCGGACTGTCTCCTAAGGGAAGGGTGTACATCGCCGCGGTCCGTAGTGTTTGCTTTAGGTTTGCGAGATCTGGCCTGTTCGAGTGAAAGGTGCTAACCATCTTCCTGTATTCGACCAACGATGTCTCCGGAACATTGCTCGTGTCTAGTGGGAACATCGGGTTAGCAACGATGTTGTACTGGTAAGTGGAGATCCGGGTGAACTGAATGCTTTTCTGGTTGGTTTGGGTGGTAGCTCAACCACGTTCTGTTTGCGTTTTCACCTTCAAAGTGTAAAATGTTGTGACATAATTAGTTTACTCCAAATGCCAGCCTCAGTTCAACTGGGGAAATAATGGAGGAACTAAACAAATGTTGCTATTTGGGTAGCTGTATCACCTAATGGACCCATCACAGATGAATTNCATAAACGAGGCTCAGATGACCAGCTGGAGGTACTCTTTCCGATGTCGCGACTCCCGGTTATCTTTGAAGACTTGAGTGTTTGCTATAGCAGTGCTGTTGTACATTGCAGAGACTTGGCCATTACGAAAACATAAAGACAAACTGTCGGTGTTCGAACATCTATGTCTACGCAGCATTGTACGAGTCTAGTGGGCAACCACCACGAGGTTCAGACACAGTTTTAGGTTATCGCGGTCGCCCATCGTGGCACGTGGTTGATCTTCACAAATTATGTTTGTTGGGGCATTTGTTATGCATGTCATCAAGTAGATTGCTATGGCACGCTATGATTACCGAGGCAGGTAATGGGTGGAAAAAGACAAGGGTGGTCAAACTAAGACCTGTCATGAGGGTATTTAAATTTTACTAGGAGACTTGTTCACATTAGGGGCATTAAGTTTCTTGGATGGGGACCTCGGTTTCATTGTAAACGATGGTTAGAGACATTGAGTGATATGGCACACTAATGCAAACAGTTGCGCTCATGCATCTACTCGATTTTCTTGCACTTCCAGTCTGCGTGAGTTTTCTGTTTTCTCTTACTCAGCTTTCAGTATTACACTCATCCCTCTACCCTTTCGTCCAAATGGACTGTTAAAAGACAGCAACAAAAGGCGGCACACGAAGGTTCATAGTTAATGGGTGTTTACACTATACTAAACAGGTGGTTCGTCAACGTTTTAGAGCGAGTGGCATTAAAACCTTGTTGTGTCCTGCTGTGTGGTTGAGTGATAACGAAGCTCGGTTGATTTCTCAGCCGAATACTGGTCTTGCACGTCTAATTACCAGTTGTTGTACTGCAACCGACTGATGGTAATCAGTCTTACTGTTTCCTTGATTTATGGGGACTTGAATGCAAGAAAGGTAGACTACACTGTGACCATCAGTGACTTCACCTGTGGTTTAACACCCGAGTACCAAACATTGTTACTGCTTTTCTTGGTAACAGCACGTAAACATAACTGCTACACCCTGCACTTTACATGTGATATCCATTATGCATAACTTTTGTCCATGTTTCATTCCTATTATGTCTTTGTTTCTGTTTATCTGACAGTGTCGTTGTTGTGCTGTACTTTGTGTTCTAGCAAGCTGTATGTTTGGCATTCGAGTCGTGGCAGTCCTGTATTCTCGGTCTCTCCAGCCCATCCTTTCCCAAAGCTTCTAGAGCCTGGTCCAGATGAAAATCAGTTTCGACGCCCGATTGCCAGTTGGGTGACTGCAATCTCCGGTCTGGCAGGCACCGACCTCCTTGCAACCGGGTCTTCAACTGGCCACGTGCAGTTGTGGCGTGTTGTACTTCCTAAACAGTTCCACGGAGAAAGCGTTACTGGTGCTCAGCATCAACACTTACGAACAGAAATCAAACTGGAGCGACTTCCTGGACTCTCGTTGTCTTTGGTAGGTTAATTCTAGGTTACTCTCATTGGGATTATATTCCACTCAGTCTAATTTTGATGTACCGAACACTACCGGACCTTAACGATCCATATTGCCCGCTGAATATGTTGTCATCCAACGTCCACCTAGGGGACATCCTTTCAAGTGAGTACCTCCATTCCGGTCTACTGATTCGTATGAGCTTTTGATAATAAAGCGAATCATGGACTGAGGACTGTACTTCACTGGAAGAAACGTCTAATGCATGGTCGAGGAAGGTCCAAATGTCAACACTAGCGTCCTATATTTATTAATCCTGATGCATGAACCTCACTCCTATATTTGAAAAAAAGCGCTACGTTCCATTGTTATTCATGCTCCTCTTTCTGTCGATTGTTGAGGTCCATGGAAACAAAAAAGAGCTGACGTTTTGGTATGCTTGGTTCTTGGTTATGCAAACTGAGGCAATATAGTGATCACACACTTCCGATTTTTAATTATCAATTCTTGTACAGGTTGGTTTTATCAACACCCTGGCTTTCACGACGGATCACCGTTTCCTTGTAATCGGTTTGGGTCAGGAACATCGTTTAGGAAAGTGGGAGCCACGACGCCCCGTTGATCCGGCAGTTTGCTTGGTGCCACTCAAATTACCACCCAGGTGAGGATGAACCAGATAAATGCAGAGTAAATTGCGCTCATACCTTCGCCCGATTTCAGTGGTCGTAAATCTTTAAGTTCTTTTCAAAAAGGGCATATCTTTCAATCTCACTCTTTTGGCATCTATGCGGGTGATCGCATTGGTTTATTTATAATATTAATAAATCGAACCTACGGACAGCTTTGTGTTCCGGCACTCAGATTGATATATGACTTATACGATTGCCTTACTTGCATGTTGTTTATGCATCCGTTCTAGGGAGGACTTTTTACGTACCGGAGCACAATATACATGATTATCTGTCATATGTTTAGACAGTTCGACGTTTTAAACTACGTTGCTTTAAACAGCAACCCACACAATGCTCATGATGGATTTCATGATGGCCACATGTACTAACAAAGTAAAATTAGTGTAAAACTCTAAAGTATAATCATGTTTTCAATACCTCAGCAAACCTTGAATTACTAGAAATTTGTTACGACTGATCTTAGTCCGTTTTTTAACTAAATTGATAATCTTGGTCCGTTACTTTTATGCTTCCTATGTGCAATCCTGGGCTCGGTTTTAAATAGTTTCCGTGCACGTTTGTCAAAAAGGTTGAACCCAGATAGCTGAAAACTACCGAAAATTTTGTTTTATTGTTTATTTGGTAGACCGGAACGTCCTTATCGTGTTAGAAAAATCAGAGACTGACACTTCGCAAAGCATTGTGATATGATTGCACATGAATGAATCAAAGGACACCAGATCGTACATCAAAAACTGGATGAGATATACTACTGAAAGCATTGGAGTGTAGTGTGATCGGACGAAGGTTAAATATTGTTTCTGTTGTTTCATGAAACTGCGAATGATGTTGTCTTTCGTATTTGGAGTACGGTGTGTTGTTGGCGGCTTGCGAACAGTTTGCAAAGGTACCAATCGTGTTCCCGATGACGATAGACTTACATTTAACTAGTTCCAAAAATTTTAACGTAGTATGAGATATCGGTGTCGCGATTCTGTTCCTTAATTTTCGCATCGGTTATTTGTTATTTCAGTTTACATATGGATTCTTTTTTCCTGTCATTTCTAATATACCACAAGTACTAAGAGAACTACTAAGATTAATTTTCATCCCCCAATAACGTGACCACATTTTTCTTCTTTCAGCAAAACGCACTTGCCCTTGTGAGATTGCAGTCTGTTGTCATTTATAATCTGTACAAAAACAAATAAATTTTCGTCATGATTCTTGTTTGTTTTCATTGAAGGCTGCTCGAGTCATCTTCTACAGTACTCTGTATTTCGTTTATCAATCCAAGTAAACCATTGCGATACTAGTTGTTCGCAAACCATGAGGCTAACTGTCTTATCGCAATCATTTGGTTAAGTATCGTAGCACATATTTATTTTATGCCGTTATTTTAATTCTTAGCGAACCTCGGAAAAGTACTGCCGAAGGGACGCTTGTGAACACACCGGAAGTCGGATATCAGATCACTGCTGCTATGGCCTACTCATGAGTAATGTATCACTGATTTCAGAAAATCTCGAGTGACGCCTTGGCACGTCGTAGAACACTATTCCGAAACATAACTACAGCCAATCTCCTACTATGTCTCACCCCTCGGGAATTCGAAAAAGTGGGTAAATTCCATGAACTGCGACATAGCACGAGAGTCAGTAGTAGATGGTGTTAAGTAGCAAGAAAAATCGGTTGACAGTTTTGCGACAAAACCAACCGGATCGATGAATAGTAGGTTAGTTTCCTAACTTCTTCCTAATGTTTATAATTATGCACTGCTTATTTATAGCAGAATTTAAATATACCGTTCGGTGTATCCTTTATGCATCCAACAAATTGAGATCTTTTCCGACGTCCGGGTGATGGTTGCCCGGTTTTAACGTTACTAAATTATCACCCCAGTGGTCTGTTCGAATCCCACCATCACTTCCTGACTTCCTTCATTGTGTTGAATGGCAGCGGTTTGATTGGCCGCTTTCCCCCTTCCTGAAAATTGCAACTTTGCGAATTCATTAAAAAGGAAGTAAAATAAGAAGAAAGAAGAAACTTAATATTAGTACATTGCATCAGGCATTCGCCCCTTTTCAGTTTCAACTGTCTAGTTGCTCCGGAACTGCTTACCTTTCTTCAGGGAAATTTTTCTAACCCAATTACCGCATATTGTTTGCATATGGTTCTTCATTCCTTTGCAATCTTATTTGAACCACAGAGTTGAGCACAATATAAAACTGCTTTAGCTACAATAATCGCAATATGACTATTCACCCATTCGATGAAAACAGGAACAAACCATGTCAAACAGAGTCAGAACGCGGGACAAAAAATCGTATTCGGAGGGAATCCCATCTAAATGAGTGCAATATCTGTTACGAGGTATACTCAGTACATTGATTTCCTTCTCATATTTCAAAATGACTACCCACTGTGCAATCTATTCATAAGTTTCTGGTGTAAAATGCGTATGATTAGTGACTGTAAACATCTGTTCATTGGTTCGCTTATATTGTTGCTAGCGCATGTCCAAACCACACGATACATTCGTTATGACCATTGTTGGTAAACATAAGTGACAGAAGTTCAATACATGATGCAATAACGCGATTCACAAATTAAAAGTGCAACGTTCAAACAGCCAGGGACCCGTCAGATCCTTTTACAATAACCTTTGACCAGTGACCCGTCTAATTTCATCGGTGCTCTAGCAAGGATAGACCCAAATATCGTTCATTCACTCACACAGGCGCTACGCCGATTATCGATCGCTTGAATCTGACACCTGTTTCCATTCGTTCGCGATTACCATTCACCCGTTTGCGCGTTAGCGAGACAGAGACTATCGGTAGGCGGAATGGTCATGGTGTTGGTAACCATTGTTCAGTTTCAGTTCAGTCTTCAGACCCAATAATCACGCGCATTCGTGCGCCTGTTTTGTTGTTGTCTTTTGGTCGCCCATTGGGATAACAGAGCAGAATGAGGACTTTAATGCTGAGAGAAAATTCAGGGTGACTATAGACTGAGGTTGCAAGAGTATTGAGTAGATGCACGAGCGTCACTGTTTGCTACACCGCCCTATCACTGTGTCTCCAATCGCCCGTTACCATGATCTCGAGGTTCCCATCCAGGGAGCATAACGGGACCTATATGACTCAGTGTCCTGGCTAGGGTTTTCAAACTCTCACGCCAGATCTTAGATTGACCACCCTAGACATTTTCCCACCCGGTGCCTGTCTCGTCGTGGCAATCTACTTCAGGAAGAGTTATCTAATCACTAAAAAGAGATTTGATTAACATTTTTAAATAATCCACTTCCTCATCAAATCCTAAACTGATGGTTTCTCTAAAAAGACGCTCATCAATAGACATAGCGAATAAGGTCTTCAATCAAATGGCATTTTTCCTCTCGTAGCTTTTTCCATCTCTACCCCGGAGACATCGCCTCCCAAGGCCTCAGTATGGTTGGGGGTGGGTGTCTAGGGTTGCGGCTGATCACCCTGCCCTTGCACCTCACGAACTGCCCCCATACGACCAAGCGTCTCTAATAGCCTCTGCTGAAGAAGCCTTACTCACTGCCTTCTTGCGGCGGAGGTGTTTTCCCACCAAAAAGAGAGGACGAAAAGCCGATATCCGGGGCTATAGCCGGGTTGGTGGACCACTGGCAGTTCACCTAGGGGAGTTGGCCAATAACCCTGATTCCAAACCAACCATAAGGAGACGTACGAACCACACCCACACCTTTTCGGTTGTGGCAGTGGTCACCGGCTCGATTGGGCATTGATGTGTATTGGGCACCTTGAACGTCTGACCCCGTCCGAAGGGCGTATGATCCGATAAACTGGACACCGGCTCCCAATGGACTGCGGTTTTCGCACACCGCCCCGCTGCCTTGCGGGTCAGGCTTTGGCTTGCCGGAGGCTCCGGTTGTGGATTCCTCAAAAAATTCACCTACCTTGGCCTGGGCAACCTGGCAGTACTCAGCCCACAAGCCAATCATGGAACATTTTTCTTTTTATAAAGATTATTGTACCATGATTTGTTTGGTACACAGTCTGTCCTCAGACAAGTGTGAAATATATATATATATTAAAATTTTTCAGTAACCAGCGGTGAGAAGTTTTCTCCGGTTATGCTCCCACAAAGCAGTAACGTGATCCTTTTTGGATTTCTTGGATACATTAATTTGTTTTTTCTTTGAGACAATCTTTCTGGGAGCTGCTTCATCCATACTGAAAATATTACAGCATATCCATGGGTTAGCTGCGGTAACCCTCTCGAATCTCGTCCACTGCACCACATGATACAGCCCAAATTTTCCAACAAACCTACAAAGTAATGCACCTGAGTAGAGGATGCTCTCCACAATGGGAAACCCACCGTGTTTTCCCCTCAGCAGTAAACCAAGTCGAGGTCGCCTCATTCACTATCTTGGATATTTCGTTGGGTTTCAGGTAGCGACTTTTCGGAGATACTAATTCTACGACAGTCGTTGAGTGGGATATAATATTGTAGACAGTTTTTCCTGAAATTCCAAGTGATCCGA
This sequence comes from Echinostoma caproni, assembly GCA_900618425.1. Taxonomy (NCBI): domain Eukaryota; kingdom Metazoa; phylum Platyhelminthes; class Trematoda; order Plagiorchiida; family Echinostomatidae; genus Echinostoma; species Echinostoma caproni. The sequence goes on from UZAN01050028.1 coordinate 15,131, forward strand.
CAATGGAGCTCTGAGTTGCACCTGACTAATTCAGTATTTTCAACACGTTCTGATTGATAGGTGATCGCAAATTTCGATGTCAAGTATCTTCGATTGTTGGCATCGTTGTGTCTTCTCAGCAAAGATCCAATCAATGAGCAGCGTCATTCGCTTCACTCTAGGTGAAACACTACTGGCTGAGTGCGACATTGCAGGTTGGCTGGTCAATGACCGTTCCGAACATCGGTCAAAGACCAAGTGAGTAGGTATCAGGAACTGCAAAATATTGAGGGGTGATGCATGGCCAGAAACTATGGTATTACGCATACAGTTAATTTGGGTTTTCCAAAATGTGGGAGGATATCGGAAAATGATACTTATCAGGGGTGCGAAATAGGAAATTGATCATAGTATATATATATATATATATATATATATATATAGTGGTGGACTGGTGGAATCTTCGCAATGCACCATGAGCTTGCCAAGTTATAAAACGTTTTCACTTAGAGTTTAAAACGTTTCTCAGCGTAATGGTATACTAACGCCAATCCATATTTCATAAATGGACGAAATGATTGCCTCCGAAGGTTTTTGTTACTTCTAATTTTGTCTAGTTCCAGAATTTCGTCGCCTGTGGTATGTACCACGATAAAAACCCTCACAGCATAGATGATAACCAATTTGATACGATACAATGTTTCTGTTTTTATATCAAGCCAGGCATATACAAATTGTGTGCGTGTGGTCGTTCATCGTTGGATTCGGTTAAATTTCTGTTTTGCATTATTTAATGTCTGGTGAGTGTGGCGAGTCAGGGACGGATGGTAGACTTGAATACTCGACAAAAAGCATGCAATCTAGGTCACATATACAGCGAAGAAGAAAAACAGACAAAGGGATCACAAGCTGCCGCTTTCGTGCGACTTCGTCGCTTCTATCTCAGGACTGTTTGTGCGGTCGTTTAGTCGTAACATGTCTGTACCGCTAATTTCTGCATTCGGCGTGAGGACAATAACGTCAGAGGTATCCGCAAATTCCACCGGTGCTTCAAGTCCATGCACCGGTTCTCCTTGATCATTCCAAAACGGTGATCGGACGCGTTCACCTTTCCGCTGTCTGAATGCCATTACACGGAAAGCATTGTTCAAATAGTCACGTAATTTACCCAAAGCCATGGGTTCGGTGAAGAAATAACCGGAGCCAAATTGAATTTGGGCCTGACGCAGTACTGCTCCCATCACAGTCGGGTCAATTGGAGCCTTGCCGCCAGATCCATTATAGTTGTGCGTAACCAAGTAGTTGAGGCTGAAAAGGCTTTGGAGTAAACGTAAACACAGTCGAGGACCGAGTTCGTGTGGCTCTCCTCGTACCATTGTCAGGCACTTTTTATATGCCCATAACGGAAGAGGAACGCTGTGGATTCCACCAATGAATATTTCCCTAGGCTCTTTTGGATTTAGAATAACGATCGGATTCCCTACTAAGTTGGTTGATTTAGTTGGAGAGTTATGAGACGGGTTCGATGTACGGGTGGGAAAACAACCTTGTTCGTATAAGTGTGCATAGTTCGATGGCTTTGTTTCAGGACGACTACCATGTCCTCCGTTCTGCTCGTTTTCCATGGCTGTCAGACTGTTTAGTTGACCTGACTCGTGGTTGACTGTCAATTGCATATCAGAGGTTTTGTTTGATGTGAGACCGAATTCTTTGAAAATTCCCAGACCCGAGGCGAACTGAGATGTATGACATCCCGGGGGTCTCGTATACGGTCCGGTTCTTTTGAATGCTGCATTTCTAGCCCCGTCATACAAGTGCGACCAAATATTTCGTCCGTGCCCGCGAAGTCGTCGGCCGCGCAGACGTGCCAATTTGCACGTCCGATATGATGTACTGTTGATAGTAGGTGGTTTCACCGAACCCTGCCAATCAGTGGAGCTGGTCGTACACGTTGGTGCCTGAAAGATTCAAGTACAAGCAAGTGTGTTACATCACAGGGATGGTAGTCGAAATGGATATGTCATAATTTAACTTTGGTGTTAACCGATGAACTTAATTGAAGGTACTCTCACTGGATATGCACACAAAATACGGGATCGCATACACTGGTCTGTTTTTCAGTCTCGTGAGATACCGTGTTTGTAGGATGGCTTAATATGGCATTTATTGCTTCTGTGGGTATCGAAATCGTGTCGATGATTCCAACGTTTTTCAGTGGTATGGTATCACTCTAGGATTCGTTTCCTTGATATTTTATGGTAATAGAAAACCCAGCACTGATGCGTGAACGTCATCCACATCGTTAAACAGAAAGATTTTGTAAAATTCTTTTGCATGTTGAATGAACCAGAAGTATCAGCTACAACCCAGAACGTAGTCGACTACATTTTAGGTGGATTCATTTTGATGCAAATGCACTCGTCTATATGAGACATAATGGAGATGGAGTATATAGTGTGAATACGACGTCACTTCACTAAAGGAGTAGAGGAAGGTCCCAAGGAGAGGCGTTTATATGGCACACAGACTGCTTGCGTAACAGTTACAGTAATGTGTCGTCGTCATTGTACTCTCTCTCCGGATGATCGCATTTTAGTCAGGGAAGCTGGGGAGTCTGAAACAATTCTCCCTTCGCTCAAAGCTTTCATCTAAATAGATGAACGCCGGTTACTTCAGTATGAAAATTACTGTACTGGCCATTCAAAGTAGCTTTCCGGTATACTCTTCAAAGAACACTGAATGTCCCTTCCGTCTTTCAAAGAGCCCATTGACAATGTGTACTTTCGGTGTTCTGTTTGAATGTCAGTGCAGGTACTGTGTGATAAGCCGGAATATGAGAGTGATAAGGAACGATGTTCCCTCAACGAAACCAGTATACAAAGTCAGATAGAAATCTTCTGTTTCATATGGGTTAAAATACTTACGTAGTTCACTGTAATGCTTGAAAAAATGATTTCGTCCTCGGAGTAAGCGTTTAATGACATGGCCATCAAAGTCGTATTTACCACTTGTTCATTGCTTCCGCTGGTAATTTTAAAACGGTAAAAACTTACCTCAATTTTTTCAGTTCAAATGATGGCGAAACTTCACTACTCCCGTTAGCTTCTCTGCGTTGCACTGTTTTCATTTCGAAACGGGTTTTCTCCTTGGTGAAATTCCTGTTTTCTTCATTTTACGATTATTCTCGGCTTCCGAAAATTGTTGTCACTTCAGAGGTAAACGCGTTTAGTCAGAAATCGTATATGGTTATTTCTACCACATCCGTACATGTAAGAAGTGCTAGCTCTGCAATTCCCCATTATTTTTGCTGGGGTTTTTGTGCCACATTGTTTATGCGGTGCCTGAATTTGGAACTAGTACATAAAGCACCATGGAACTTAAATTGTCAGTATTACACAAAATCAGTGTCCTTATCGCCATAAGAGCCTGCACGCGAATGTTAGAACTCCGAGGTAATCCATGTGCTTCTGACATCTCATTCCGTTCGCTTGTCTTAACCATAACGAACGAAAAAAACAAAACAAAAGGCGTTAGTGACAACGTTTTGACTCTCTTGGAAGACCTTTCTCAGGTCGTCTAATCGGTTTATCTCACGTTACAAGCAATGATAAGGCGATGGGATGATGACATCGTGTAGGTCTCTGATATGACTCAAGCATGCGCGCGCGTGTGTTAGTGAACATTCGACGGGTGGTTGGGACGAGTGAAATTAGTTTGACCTTTAGAATATGCGTTTTTTTAAATCAACCACACNNNCACGTCCTTCGCGCGTTGTTTGCTCAGCGATTGCGGAATTGTGTTCCACTCGATTCCAACCTCCTGCATCATTTGGAATCTTCTTCCTTAGATGCTCTCTCAAGCTGCTGGACGTCTCGCCGACATACGTTACTGGAGAGTTTAGGCAACTTTTTCTATAGATTACGTCGGAAGCGTCCCCTTTTGTACGCGGGTCTTTTTGATTAACCAGTTTCAAGTAAATTGTTTTAGTGTTTTTGAACGCAACCCTCTTGTTGACATGGTTTCATATCTGTCATATGTCTTCGGACGTATTTCAGTTCAGTTCAGTTTAAACAACCATCAAACATACATTTCCGTGCGACGTTTTTGGTTGCTATCTTTTGGGTATCCATTTGGATGAAGAATGGGAGAAAGACAGGAAAGGTTGAAAGTGGAATCGAAGAGAAAATTGAGAATTTCAGTGGACCAATGTTGCAAACAAATTGAGAAGATGCACGAACGCCACTGTTTACTACACCCAGCCATATCACTCAGTATCTCTAACCATCGGTTACGACCCTCCCAAGGTCCCCAGCCAGAGAGCTGAACGGGATGCATGTGACCCAGATTCCGGTTAGGGGTTTCATACCCTCATGCCAGGCCTTAGCTTGACCACCCACTACATGCCTCGGCAAACATCACTCGCTGGCAGCCTACTTGGGGACATGCGTAACACATGCCCCAATCAACGTAATCTATGGAGATCGATCACTTGCTCCAGTGGGCGATCGCGGTTACCTAAATCTTTTCGCCTGACTTAGCATTGCACGTCGGGCTGCCCCACCAGACTCGTGGAATGCTGCGTAGATGTTCAAACACCGACAGTTTATCTTTATGCGCTTTTCGTAATGATCAAGCTTTTGTTCTATATAGCAGAACTGGCCGTTCTGCTGCAGCATACACTCGACCCTTAACAGACAACCGGATGTTGCGACGGCGCCACAGATGTCTCAATTTGGCAAATGCCAACCGAGCCTTCTGTATGCGAGCTGACACTTCATCCGTGATGCGTCCATCGGGTGAGATGTAACTGCCCAAATAGCAAAACTTATCCACTTGCTCTATCACTTCATCAGTTCGGCTGAGGCTGGGTGCTGGACCAACCCAGTTTTGTAGTAGCTTTTACACTTTGAAGGTGCAAAACGCATACTGAACATGGATACACCAGCACTCAAACTTTCCAGAAAAGCTTGCATCTTACCTGTTCCCTTAGTAGCACAATGTCTTCTGCATACTCTAGATCAGACAGCCTGCCATCTGGGAGTAAATCAATGTCACTATCCTCACACGAGGATAATATACATACATAATATACAACAAAGTTAAATAGAAGACGAACACTACTTTCCGTGGTGAACTGGGGCAAAAAAGTGCCGTAAGCTCGGACTCGGTATCGGCTATAGAGGGATCATAATATTGAAATAAACTTCTTGGACACACCCTTCAGGGAAAGGCAGCGCCAGAGTTTAGAGCGATCGACTGAGTCGAAAGCCGCTTTCAGATTCAGGAAGACAGAGATGGTGGGTCTACGAAAAGAATGTCGATGCTCAAGAGTTTGGCGAAGAGTGAAAATGTGGTCGATACAACCTCGACCAGGTCTAAAACCAGCCTGGTTCTCACGCGTGCACTCTTCACATGCGGCAGACAATCGACGGATTATGATCCAAGCGAGAAGTTTAGAAGTGATGTTGATAAAACTAATTCCTCTTTGGTTTTCACAAGAGGATCTGTCACCTTTCTTGTAAATCGGTTTAATGACCGGTTCACACCATTCAGCTGGAACCTGTTCCCTCTCCCACTCTGAGCCCAGTAGTTTCGTTAACTCCGAAACTAAGACTAAACCTCCATCCTTAAAAACGGATGGGGAGAACCCGTCTGGGCCGGAGACCTAATGCCTTTTCCCGGGAAACCTCCATTTTAGATGGAGACCTGGCAGTCGTGGTGGAGAGTGATATTGAAATGTCAATGGGGACCAGTTGAACTGAGCCTCAAAATGTTCAGCCCATCGATCAAGACGGCGTTGCTAATCGTGAATGAGTGTGCCATAGGATTCCTTAATTACCTCACTTATGCTTATTTTCCAACGACCCGTATTCCTAATTAGACGGAAAAGATTGCGACTATTACCGATAGCCTCGGGAGAGCAGAGCTGTATGCTACCGAGCGCGTCCCCAGGTCGCGGATAGGGGAACGG
>UZAN01050029.1:2547-12795 GCA_900618425.1 Echinostoma caproni
AGATTTGCATACCACATTGTTCGCAGGACGCTGTCGAGCTTCCTCTTAAACATCTTATCATTGACCTCTTCCACCACGTCAGCTGGAAGGGAGTTCCAAAGATTGGTTACCCTTCGCGATAGCCGGAACCGAAGAGGTAATCCTACGGACGAAAGCTTCAACAGCGTAAGTCCATGTCCACGAGTCCTGGTCTGCTCGCGCAGAGGGAAATACTCCATCAACTCTGGACCCATGTCACCGCGAAGAATACGTCTCCTTCTCGTCTCTTTTTTAAATTAATTCGGCTTTGGCATTCGGACATCATTATCTGTGAGTTGATTCATTGATTGACGCAAAATGAGGCTCGTACAATATTCACCAGTTTTTACTGAAACTAACTACACCATTTTGGTCAAGGAACTTTCTTCAGAACCCCTCTCCAGAACCGCGTCATCCCACAATCTCAAAATTTCCATTCTTCCCACTCGGTTTCATATCACTCTATTTGAGACAGGTCCATTAAAGTGGTCTCCCGGAAAGTAACCTAGAAAAAGAGAAAACTCTCAAGTCTCACTTGTGTCAACCAGATGTAGTTTCCGAGAAATCGTATAACTACTGGTTTCTGGGTAGACACGACAACAATAATACGTTTACAGCCTTTTTATAGTCATCTTNATCTAAGACTGAATGGAGAGAAACAATACTGAGTAAAATGATCGGTCGGGTCTTGACCAACCAAAATCACTTGTAAACCACCAATTACCGTTCCAGTTGACACTCTATTTTTTTTTACTCCAATTCAGCCGAGGGTACCAGAACTGAATTGTGGGTTAAGTGTTCGATCATTGCAATGTGTCAAATAGTGCTTCAATCCCGGGAATGACAGGGAGAGAAGAAGAGCAGTTAATAATAAAAAGACCAGAATTGTATAAATAACTCAAATTGAACTGTGCTCGATATATCGATAGAACGTTTGTGTTTTATATAACCTTGGGTAATTCAAGTGATACTCCACGGCCCTCTGTTATGACAGCTGTGATAAGTGGATTTGAGGATAGACGAAATTGGAATCTGTGGAAAGCGGAACCAGAAGAATATATCACATAACACCTGGAATAAGTTCGCACTCAATTATTGGCTCACGAAAACAAAGGGAGACCAATTGTTGAAACTGCCGGGAGAGATGAAAACAGCACCGAACACATGAAATTTAATTGTACCCAAACGTTCGCTCAAACCACTTCAACTAACATTACAAGTTATATGGTTATTATTATTATTATTATTATTTTCAAGCATCGTTATCTGCATAGTAAGTTTTGTCTCATTGATAAAGAGCGGGAAAAACGACTTTGCGGGTTCTTCTATTGCTGTTGTTGGTAGTGTAGATAATTGCGAAGTCCCGGAGAGTCAAGATGATGATTCGGTTGACTCAGGTGATTACTCAGATGATGATGAGGATGATGATGACTCGGATGACTCGGATGACTCGGATGGCGATGATGATGATGATGATGATGATGATGAGGAGGAGGAGGAGGAGGAGGAGGAGGANNAGAAGATACAAATGAATGGTTCTAACCATCTTAAGACGTCTCCGTGGAGACGAAACAGTTGACTTTGTCCTACCGAGAGCAGCATTTCGACAGTCCTGTTAATCACAGTGGCTGTGAATTTTGACAAATGAAAGTTTGATCGTTTGAGTACAAATTATTTGACACCCGACAATTTCCACGAGGGCTTATCACGTTGCTGTTCTGGCAGCCAATCATTTTGCGACTTCCGATCTCAGTTGTTGATTGGTGCGTCTGCTCGTTTGTGTCTGTGTAGAATCTGACCGAATTGACCAATCGTTGTGCGGTAGCCGAACCCGAAGCCATGTAGCACGAACACTCAGGCACAGAAACACGCATTGACCTATAAACAAATCTTACACATCAGACAATGGACATAGCAACAAACAGAAACAGATGTATATTCATCCTCGATGTTACTCCTCGCATTCGATACCATTGAGAACCGTTTTTGCGCTGTTGTGCGTTTGGTATTCGAAGTCCCCGGGGAGAGGGGGGCGGACAACTGGGGACGGTGACTGGAGTGCAGACGAAGGGGGAGGGGTTGGTTGGTTGGTTGGAGGCGTCCGTTGGTGAGTGAGGACTGAACATACAAGAGGTGAAAGTGAAGCCGTGAGGATGGAAGTAGCTAACTTCGTAAGTCGTGCCGGACACCTTCATAAACAGTTCGGAGACCAGGGGTATCGGTCAGTGGTACACGAAATTCGCCTCGATCGTCTATCCACATGAACTCCTTCGGGGTGTGAAAAACAATTACAGATCGCGATCGCAGACCCATTCGTTTCTGACTGGTTCAATTCACAAGTCACTAAGTGGCTGTCTTCCTTCTTTATGTGATTCGCATCTGCACAGCCGGAATAATGCGTGCACGTGTGTTTATTTATAAATATATAAGTATATATATATATATATATTTGCCGGTGCGTACGTGTGAGCTTGTGCGCGTGCATGCACTTCCAAATGCGTTCAACTTTCTGTGTAGTCACCACCACCACCACCACCATTGCCTCAACAACTCGCTGTGTTTCAAGCTCGTCCCACCCGACTGACTGAGCCACTGTTTCATGCACTGACCGATTCCAGTGTTCAGCGTCACTCAGTCCCCAATCCAGTCGTCTGCCGTACGCACGCACGCGGGCGTGTGTGTGTGTGTGTGCGCGCGCGCACTGAACCAAGTGAGTAGCTTGCACTTCATTCAATTGACCAGTGAAACCAAAAAAGGCATATCAACCCCTATCGACAACAAGAACAAGAACAACAACAGCAGCACATTCAGCAAAATCATCCCGGAGCGTCGAATGAATAATGACCGCACTCGGTGCAATCCCGTTAGGTCAAGCACAGGAGCTATATAAAGGTGATCGGTGATTGCTCAATTACAGGTTGGCTCCTTTGCCGAACAATTCAACAATCCTGACCGGCAGCACGCGTTTGTTTTTGCGTGCATAGCCATCCTCAAAAGACTCTACGTTCGTGTGTGAGTGTGTGCGTGAGCGAGTGTGTATAAGCCCAGACCAGTGTGTGTGTGTGTGCGCGTATAACTCAGGCATTCCCATCAACTTCATTCCTATTTTGTGAATACTATTCGTCTCAACCGATTACATTGGATCGGGACGAACAAATTCGACTTCATCAACTTAATTTGTGTGAACATTCCATATACCTTTAAGAAATCACACTGACTCGATTTTTGACCATCCAGTAGAGGTCAACTGACGTACATTGACGCACAATGACTTCGGAAGTTACTTTTGGAGTGCGAAAACTGATGTCTTTATTCGGTCGGTTATTGACTGCCTTCTATTTCGATTTACTCTCCATGGATTCAGTATTCAGCCAAACGGGTGAGTCATTTTCCCGGTGGGATGCAGTTCGATTTTTCTATGTTATCATCTCACGTGTTATAAACAACCCGTCCGAAATACTTTCACCAATATCACCAACACCAACTGTCCCCGGTTTTGTCCGCATTCATCATCTAGACTACCATTCGCCAATTTATCATTGAAAGCTGCCTCGATCACGTGATAATGCGTCACGGAACGGGAACCATGGTCGTTGGCGGTCAACCATGCAGACTAAGTGTAGGGGTTTCGATTCACAACCAGCAGATTACGGGTTCGAGTCTCGGCATGTACACAAACACCGATGACGAACTCGAACGAGCGCGAAGCACTCTTTTTATCACACATTACACAATAATCTAGGCTCATATAGTTCCTGCATCGGTCGAACCACACTACACAGTAGAATGGATGAGGCATAGGGCTCAAGCGGTCAAGTTGGTGTCGCTTTAAATGTTAAAAGGTAAATTACCTCGCACAATAGTATTATCTTCCAATATTCTAAAATCATATCTCAGTCTGTATTTTTGGACATCCGGTTCAAATGTCACTGCAATATCTGGGTGTTTCGGTCGCTGGGAACTGTCAATTTTCAGCAAATTCCATTTAATAATTAGTTTGGATTGTTTGCAGTGAAACTGATAACTGGTCATTATTATTATTATCATCAACATCATCATCCGAGTCATTCTCATCTCTCCCTTATTCACTCAATTTTGCTTGTGCGTATACAAATGCATATGTCCAAGTGTCCCCCACCCGCCGCGGACAGTTTTCATTTGTTTCTTTTAACTCGCGGTTTTTCTACCAATCTTCTATAAGATACTCATTCATACTGACGCATTTAAAGGGACAACAATACCGAATTGCACAATAACTTCTCCTCATTAACTTTGTGATTTAATTACCGCTTTGGTTTGACCTGGTTTCTTTCATGTATTATTTTCACATAAAATGGTTGTCTTATTTAGTAAACTAGTCAATAAAATGCCTGCATAGGACGCTGAAAGCGCTCTGATGAACTGGAATCCATTTTTACGCAAGCAATCTCACTCACATGTGAACGCTATTTGTTCTTACGCGGTTCTATGTTGAGCCTTACCTATTGATACTAATACTTGTCATCCGTGCTGCTGCTGAACTGGGTCTGAATGAGAGGAAGCCGGACAACAAAAACAGCAACAACAACAACAACAACAACAATATTGGCCATATCCCCAAGGTTAGCATGTTCTCCGGTCATTTTCTAATAGCTGTACACTCACGTTCTAAGTCCTTGGTAAATACTAGCGAGATCTCTCTCTCATTCAGTTATTATTTATGAAAAAGGAAAAGCGGTTTGATTTAAACAAAGATCCTTTAGAAGTGATGGCAATGCCGATGTGCTAACTGTCATCAGACAAAGGACACCAATATAGATCCAGTCTACTGATACATCATGACCAGTGCAACCGTACATGTTGAACGAAAAGCTTGCTGGGATGAACACATCGTAAGAATGTGGGAAAAAAAAATCAATGAAATAGGTTCTCATCTTGACGGAGGAAACCGGTCGCAGTGATTGTGATAGGATGCATAGAAAAGAAGCACGAGTTATGAAACAACACAAAAACACTGAATATCAATTTTGAAATGTGAATAAAACATGCGAGACCGTTGATTCGGTGATTTATTTTCACCCCACATCCTCTACCGCGTGTTATGTTGACTCAACTGGGTTTGACTAACCATCATCTATGGATACCGCGATTGAATTTTCAAATAATGTGTTCCTCGTGGCAGAGAGGATCTGCTTCCCCTCCTCTTAACTGAGCATTTGGGATATTATTTTAGAAAATCTTATTGCCCATAATCGGTGTGTTAGGTCCTACACTGAGAGACAACTAAAACAACTCCTTTTCACCGTAGCTGACGTCCGACATGAATCAGATTCTATTCCGCAGAACTGAAATGAAAGTTCACTCACATTGGTTGTCGTGCGTTCTATCCAATCTACTTAAATATATATCAAAAGTTCGTTTTGCACAATTATACAGCATTCTAATAAAAACAATTTTTTGATGGGATTTGATGATGAAACACAATGAAAACAGGATTCAACTTCAGGGAGCCACTAATTCGTAAATTTATTGATTAGAAGAAAATAATCCTTGAAAGCACTAGCTCGAAATAAATCGAATTGATTATTCAAAGATACCACTTACTCTAACTACTCAACTTGTGGCTCGGTTAATTGGGACTTAATTTGCTGAAACAGGTAATTTTAACATGTATATTCATCTTTACTGAGCCACTCGTTTTACTGACAGTTTACAATTCCATACCCCACCGGGATGCTATTGAGAACTGCTGATTTTTAATGTGCAGGTGTCTCATACTACTCACTTTAGTAAGTAGTCCTCATAGCATTTAACTACGGCAAAAAGAAACCCTGTATGGAAAAGGATTACGTCATTTGAGGATCACGAAACGGTTGATCTCAAAAATATTATACCGGTCGTTTCACTTTTTCATATTTATTGTTCGCCAGAATTGAATGCAAGTCACGATTATGACATTACTTACTGTCAGATTCTTCATTCTATCGTTTCAATCCATTTCCCAAAGCCCGTCCGACTTTGCTTACTCTGATGCTTGCACAATGGATGTGGTTATTCTCCGCTCAGTCCTTACGAACCTGTTCATGTGGGGCGATTAGCGTATCTTGACATGGGTTGCTGGTAAATTCTCTGATATACTTTTTGTACTTTGTAATGCGTTCCACCAGCAGACTATTCATTCGGTTTTCGTGTAATTGGCGTTAGTGATTTCGACAGCACGTTCTATTGTCTACATACCCCGACAGACAGATTGTTTCATTCGGTTAATACGTGGTCAAGTGCTGTGGTCAAGTACACACATATTTAGGTTCGTCGGTGACAGTATCATCATCGTCCGGCTGACCTGAAAAACTTGAAAGATTTTGAATCGATATCATTGGCGGTCGTATGTTTGACAAGTTTAGGAAGCACCACAAACGATCAAAGAGAGTCAAGAACGTGGACTGTGGTGACAGAAACCAGAGAAACGACTCACTGGCTGAAGAATCGGTCAATCGGTGTGCTGATGGGCTCAGCTGGTTACAATCAGAGAGGGAGAGAGAGTGACTATATTTAAGATCATTGTGACAAATTTTAAATTCTGATTGGAAACATGGAGTCAAGGTCATGAACAGATGATATAAATAAGTTTCAACTGCCCCCTTAAAATTATCCGAAAACCTAAGGGAAAATTATGTGATTTTCTTTTTTCCTTATACCACATATTGATGTTTGTTGTGTTTTTTAAATTAGTGCACTCGAACTCAAATTGTGACCTAATCAGAATGATTTACTAGGGATGGGGGTGGGCGGGGGAATATCCACAAAACCAAACAAATACTTGCTACATGTTGTAAAAAACAAAGCGTGAAGGCCTAATATTAATCGTGGAATACACGACAGTACTATTAACACGAGCAGCGCCAATCAATTTCTGCATTTTGATTTGAACTGACATCATCATTCAAACTGCACCTTCAGACACAATTCTCAGTTCATACAGTCATCCGTTGAGACTCGAACTCATTAAACTCCCATTTTACTCTTATTTACCTTTCCACCGTCCGGGATTTGAACTCCGGCCCCCTGCACATGTGCGTGTGTTACCACTGTGCCAATCAGCTCATCCCCGGGGCTACGTCGAATTGCCAGTTCATGTTTATTCCGGGTGTCGTCTTCAGTGATGAACGATCAGTCAGTCAGTTCATTTTTGACCCGACCGCAATGAAGGGAGGCACAGTTGACTATCTGTTTACTCCAATGAGATTGGTCCGGAATTCCGAAACCCGGACGGTGGATATACAACACTAGTGTGATGAGCTCTAATAAAGATGAAACTTAAGTCTAGTACCTCGGAGTGTGTGGTTGACTGGAAGAACTGAGGATTGTGAGTGAAGGTGCAGTCTGAAGGATGGTCAGTTCAAATTAGCATGAATTATACCACATCACTACTCGCAAGTAACTGTGATTTAAATCTAAAGTTTCTATATGCTCGAAATTTGATGACTTTGAACTGCACGCCAGGTATCAATTCTTCCCATCACTTCCCGCCCTTCTACACATCTCCAACCACCATACTTAGGCATATCTGGTTCCTGTTTCAAACAACGCTTGGAGAACGGTAAATGTGTGGGTCTGCTAGTCCGTGTGAACACACAGACCGAATGTTGTGCTCGTGGTGGATACTTTCTGAATCGTATGCTCACACAACGGGAATATCTGAATGATCATCTGATTTTCGAACTTGGTACACCAAATTGTGTGGACGCTTGTACGGAGGGTGAGTTGGCCGAATGTGGACAAAAACACTATTCGGTATTTGTATGTCTCTCCGTGTGTGTAGGCTTTTGGTTCCCGAGTCATCCACATTCCCTTATTCACTCAAAGCGGTTGTGTATTGTTACCAGATGTAAATGATTGGTTTCTTTCAAGGCTTACTAACTACAATTTATCAGCCACACAAACTCCTAGCAGTTGAGAAGGGATAGAATGATAAAATCAAGCTTTATTGACAACGATGAACAACCTCCAGTGAAATGTCTATGGTATGTGTTTGGATACGAAGTTCTTGAATTGTTATGGGACAATGTCAGGCTATGTGGGACAAAATTACTCTGATTGAGCAACACAGTAGAATCAATCAATCAATCAATCAGTGTTGGTGGCGCAATGGGTTAGTCACTGTCACCGGTGTGCTTTGGAACTTGTGGCCCGAGGTTCGCACTCTGCCGCCATCACCCAACTTTTGTGGTAGGCCGTGTTGCTGTCTTCTTAATCTGGTGGTGTCTTATGTGGTTCAGCACTCCAAGTCCCGAGGCTTAGGTTACCAGTTTCTGTTACTGCACGGTATGTTTCCGAAACTGTCGATTCGACCCTGTCTGCTGTTCATCACACAAATGCGTGTAATTAAAAAAACTTTGCCATTAGTCACATTCGAATTTCCTTGTGGAAAATTTACATGACCGCCCGGCCTGTTTATTATTGTCCATATTTTAAGTCAAATCAGTACTTTTTACACCGGAAGATATTTGTCTGACTACAGCGTGGAATTGAGGAGAAAAGTTACAAGGTCATCAATCCAGCAGTGTTTTCCGGATCTTCGATTTGACATGAACGCGATCGGTTAGGAACTTGAAGAGGTACGACCATTTGAATGCCTTAGTACGTGATCAGAACAATAGCTATAGATCTGTTGAAGCAAACCGGATGACACTAAACTGGGTCAGCATAACACGGGATGAGCCAATCTGCTAGAATCAATTGGTTGGTAAATCGTACAGTGTAAGACGTGATAAGTAAACAACGATGAGAAACGCATGGTCTCTGTGCTTGCTTGGACCGTGGTCAGAGATCACATCCCCGTCGTTGATGGAACCAGAACGAACAGCAAGCACGTCGAGGACATTTAAAAGCGTCGGATCGTTCGAGAAATCTATGTGACGCTATTTGTCGGGGTGAGGAAAGCTTTTCTCCAGGGCTAATGTAAGCCAAAATATCATCATATCCTCTGAATGTATGATCCGTAGAGCATTCGTCTTAGTTGGCATTGCAGATAGACAAGGAGAGAACATAAATGGCCACCAGCTCCTCGAAGTGTGAAGATCGTAGTAGAGGAGAACAGTTGTCAAGGCTAACTTTATTTAATCGTTTTGAATTGGTTGAACAGGCAGATAGTGAGCTACAGGGAGATGATCAGTACTTATAGAAGTTCATCCTAGGCACACACATGAATTTCATTATGGCCCCGGAAACGGACTGTAACAACCTTTCCTATGGTTGTCTGAGGAGGAACGAAAACGATTGATTGAGAAGGCCAAGGTTCATCGAATACATCGTGAATGTGTTTACCGGGACTAAACACGTGGCCAAGAATAACTTCCAAAACTCTTCGTGAACGATTGATATGCATGTGCGAAGTTTATGGTTCATCCGGACAAGCCCATTTGAACTCACAGCCATGTGAAAAGTTTGGTATTTGTTGAGGAGGTCTGATATGAGCGGGGAACTCGCTGCAAACCAAAAGCGATCAGTCTCGTTGAGAAGACCTGCACGACAATAGCAAATAACCGCTAAATCAGACAGTTTTTCTTTAAAACCAGCTACCTCTAAGAACGATCTTTATGTTTGGTACTGTGCACTCTTATCTGATGAACTAAAACTCCTACCATTCAAATACTGTTCTATTCATATATGCAAGCGACCGATAGTACAACAGAGTTCTGAAAACCGGGCACTTCAATCTGACCGAAACAGGACTTGGTTAAACACAGTGAACCACGCAATAATGCACGTGGGTGATATGAGAGATTGNAATCCCACAGTCGTATATGCCTGGAACAGTCAATGAACGAATCCTTTTCCCAGCTGTTTTTTCGGCTGAGTGATGCCATGGTGCACCAAGGCGTATAAATCCGATGTATTAATTAGTTAGGGGCTATCCCAACGGGCGCCTCGGATGACCAACTATGCGCACACGCAGCTTCCAATTCCAAATTGATTCGGTCAATATGCATTACTAATATTTCCTGCCATGCCTTACTAAACAGTCGACTAGTGTTACTGACGCAACGCACCGATTCGGGCGAGACACACTGGCTCCGATACAGTCGACCCACGTTTTGAGACCACTTGTATTTCTGATGGGGATAGCTTTTTCTTTGAAATTGGTGCGATTTTCAGGGTAGAAGTCGTTGTGTCCAAAATGTAGTAGGCAAGCGAGCACACAACGAATGAAGCAGTAAGTTTATTGTAAACAGCAAATTTTTAGCCGGT
>UZAN01050030.1:0-21078 GCA_900618425.1 Echinostoma caproni
GCAATGCTGAGGTTAGGGGCAGAGTTTTGGGTAATTACGGTCGCCCACTGGATCAAGTGGTCGACCTCCATAGATTACGTTGACTGGGACATGTGCTACGCATTTCACCAGGTAGGTTACCACGGCGAGCGATGTTCGCCGAAGAAGATACCGAGTGGAAAAAAGCCAAGGGTGGTCAAGTTAAGACCTGGCACGAGGGTATGAAAACCGTAACCAGGAAACTGGGTCACATAGGTCCTGGCTGGGGACCTCGGGATGATCGTCACCGATGGTTAGAGACATTGAGTGATATAACTGGGTGTCGTAAACAGTGGCGTTTGTGCATCTCCTCAATTTCTTTGCAATCTTAAACCACTGAATTTCTCCATTTTCTTTTCGACTCCACTTTCAACTTTCCTTTCTTCTATTCTTCATCCCAATGGGCAGCCAAAAGACAGCAACCAAAACCGGCGCACGAAAATGCGTGGTTAATGGTTGTTCAAACTAAGACTGAAACTGATTGTGCCCTTGAGCAAATCATGGACTTTTACACAGATTATTGTACCGTGGTTTGGTTGGCACAGTCTGTACTTAGACACGTGAAAATATGTAAAATACAAATCTCATTTTCCATACTTGGTCAGTGGCACTCAACAGCCGTGAATCAATCCACAATGTCGTTAGATAAATCGAAAACTTTCGATTGTGCTTGGACGACAGTTCTGTGGACTTGATTGCTGAGGTACATTTTTCGCTCAGAACGTTCATTCTATACCTTTACTGTTCTCAACTACCTCACTACATCGGTCCGGGTGGATAGGTCGATGTTTCCGTCCTTCCGTTTAATATTTGTTACTTAAACCAACACCTCTCACTTTAACTCTTCTTTGTTGTTTCTATTGTTTCCTGAGCTGTCAACCATAAGCACACCATTACCGGCAAAGCATCTTGCATTTTTTCTCGCTCCATCCCAAATAAGATTGATCACACTATTAATTCTGATCGTTCTCTCACTTCTATAATAATGCTCCCCAAAACATGTTCTCTTCAATACCGGTAAAGCCTTCCTCTTGCCCGTTTCTCCTAAACGTAAATTCTTCTCTCCTATGTCGATTTTCTTGCTTCCCCCACTGCGCACACAGTACCTCCCGTTCCTTCGGCCTCACACTCGTACAGTTGTAGGCAACAACCATGTGTGGGATAGAGCTTCGTCGGATTATCTTTATTCAGACTTGTTTTCACGTAGAACGATGCTTCTATGTGATTCCACTCTGACGTACAGTTATCAACTACTAACTCATCGTCGGGTCTCAGCCTTGTTATTTCTATTTGGTTTTTGTCTATCTCTCCCTCGTAGGTCCCGTGCAAAAGCAGATATTATGGAAATGACAGTCCAGCAAGTACCGTATTTGCTAGCTTCTTTAGTGGTAACAGTTTAATATATTGGACCAGCTACTTGGCAGTATCGTATTTTTATGATGAATTCGTCGTGTAGATGAGGCGTGAGCTGAAAAGCCGGGAAGTGCCGGACAGCTGTTTCGACCTGGTTGATTCTCATCAGCAGTGCGAATCCATGGACCCAGCTGGGGATCGAACCAAGTTATATCCCTGTAGTCTAGTGCTCAGATGAGCGAGGACCGATACTCGCAACAAGCTCGCATAGACAGGTTTTGCTATATCGTGTAACTTCAAATTGGGGAACGGTCTGATCAGCTGCCCGGCGGCCGAATGGGTAATATGCTTGCTTTCTATCTGTGAAGTCCCGGGTTCAATCCCCGGTATCATATTTGTTTGTGATAATCAGTCTCTGTTCTGGCTGTTAATGGTTTCACCGTCATTATTTTCATTTTCAGAACGAACTATCTAGTCATGTTATTACACTTCACTGTTTTCTTTTCAGATTCGTTGCACTGTGAAGTTTGATCTTCCACACGCCGGTCGCTTCCTCGTTTGCTGACATAAGATGTGATGATCCATTCCAGTAATGCGTCTTATCTGTTGTACTATGGTAATGGTATCCTAGTTCTTCTGACTCCTCTTCAGGGTCTTAATAGTTCGCAGCTAGAAAAAGAGATTGCCGATGATCGATCTCTCAGCAACGAACGTTATTTCGGTTTGGTGAATGTAAGCGTTCACTCAAAAAAATTAACTTTTCATCTAGTTTGGAAACACATGTTATTGCAATTCAGTTCTTCAGGCGTTGTTTTTCTGCAAACCTTTCCGTGATCGGGTCCTTCAATACAGACAAAGTCGTACGCAAAAGAAAGAAACACTGTTGAGTTGCCTGGCAGATTTATTTCATGCCATCACAACTCAGAAAAAGAGTGTGGGTCAGATAGCACCTAAAAAGTTCATCAATAAGCTGAAACGGGAGAATGGTTAGTCCGCAATTTAACCTCATTTCCTTCATAACAATGTTTTAGGCGCGTTCGATAATTATCTTCAACAAGATGCTCATGAATTTCTCATCTATATCCTGAACGAGATAGCCGATATCCTACAAGGTAAGGCGAGTTANATTTCCTTGCTGGCCATCCATTAGCTGAACAATCCTCGGGAGCATCACATTCTCCAAACCACAGTGATAGTCAGCTGAAGAACGAGGATGTGAACGGAGAACGTTCTCACAACTGGATTCAGGAGATCTTTCAAGGTTGTCTGACCAACGAGACACGATGTCTCACTTGCGAAAATGTCCGCATTAAGGATGAACACTTTCTGGATCTCTCTGTGGACGTGTCCCAGGATTGGAGTATTTTCCATTGCCTCAAATGCTTCTCTGACACGGAGACAATGCAATCCGAGAACAAGTATTACTGCGAATTCTGTCGGTGCAAACAAGAAGCTCAAAAACGGTACTGTTTATCATACTCCTTTTAGAATGATATATTCGTCACAATAACCTAGTTTGCAACGCCGGGTAAATTTGTTTGACAACTCTTCCACCCTCTAGGGACTGGTTCTGGAAGAGCTGTCCAAACAAATTTGCCCGGTGTTGCAAATAAGGCTATTGTGAGGAAAGTACACTTCCTGGGTACAAATATACGAATGAAAAGACAAAAGACTACCGGATACCCATGCCCGACGAGCGGCAAAAGTCGCAAAACCAGTCGTGTGCTTCCAGGGGAATTTCTTCCAGTCATTCACGCATTACTTATTCTAAAATATACATATATATTCTTTTTCTAGAGTAGACCAACATTTTGCTTCGGTTCGTAATGTTTCAAGTGAAACAGTTGGGGAGATTTGATTTGTTTATCTAAGTGTGTTCGTCAAGCAGTGACCAGGTTCCACTGTCGGTAGACCCGGTGGATATTCACTGTTGATGATTCCTAACAAGGACTAAACGACGAAACCGTTTTTCCAAGGCCTTCTAGTGATGAGTATGCGTTTACTCTACTTGACAAATGCACTTTGATAAACAATATTTTAGCCGTCTTTTGTTGCTTTTATTTTCTTCAGTCTTGCCGATCAGTATAGCCCTTATTTAGCTGAAGCTTGTCCATACAGCTTCACCATCCTGTGGACGGGTGTCCAGCGTGAGTGCGATTTTTTTTGGTTATCGGTTTCACGATCTTCACGCTCCGTATGAAATCAGAGAAAATGAAAACGGAACGGATGGAATCCGAATGAGATAAACATGGTCTATTTTTCACCACATAACAGCTGCAACTTCGTGCTTCGATGCATTCAGTGCATGTCGTGTTCATCGAATATTCCAATATTCAAACGCAAATGTTAAACTGTAAGGGGGGGAATGAACCTTATTCGGGAGAATCGTGGAGAGGTCATGATTAGCAGTTCGTTTGATGCATACTATGTGGACGAACGTATGAAGTAGAGCTCTATTTCTAAGGTAGCAAATTTCATACCAGATATGCACATGTTTCGGAGAATCATAACCTTGAGATCGGTGGTTGAACTGGATCGTCCCTATAAGGCTAGTTTGTATGTGAAGTAGCAAGTCAGAAAAGAGCATTGCCAATTTAAAAACTGTATGTGAAAGATGTTCGTTGGTGCGGAAATCCGATAAATCGAGATAAATGACGAGAAACCTCCGAAAATGAAAGACAAAATGCGAATAGTGTTATGGTAGTGTTAGTAGAATGGTAGTATAGAATCAATATTATAAGGTTACACTGCTTTATGCAGTTGGTGACATGATCGGAGAAGCTGACCGATTGCGAGGTATTATTAATATTGCCTTTAAAATTATTATTATTGCTTTTTATCATCTTCATCCCCTTCAAAAATCGGTTCTAGATAATTACCTTTATTAGTGTTTAAGTATTCCTAAAGTGTTTTCTTTGGTTATTGAGGCGTATTATTTTTTTCCAATTTGTAAAAGCCATTTTGATTCATCGCATTCTCCTTGAAAATTGTATCATTATATATTCAATACAAGGAAGTACAATAAAATAAAAAATAACTGGATGAGTGCTTGAGAATGAGAAACAAGTAATTGCTGTAACGTAGTATTAGTTTCTGGCTGCGGACGTGTCATTTATGATTGGCAGTACCAGACTCTTGATATCAAGACAGTGATTGAGATTTCAACAAAGTTAATAACAATGGGTTGGTGATAATAGAAACTACGATCGAAGCAAGGTGGCAGTCGAGTTAATCAACCGAAGGCAGCTAGCTCAACTAACCGGCCAGAAAATTACTGTTTTAAACTTTCCATAAAGAGCTGCTCGGACTGTTCTTGAGATATCATACTTGTACTGATCACCGGTTCGATTGGATGAGAGGCTGCAATAAACAGCCGGGATATGTGAACTGCGTTTCGAGAACGTAGGATCCGACAACCTGGATACCGCTGCCCCAATGAAATGCGATTTTCATACACTATCCAGCTCCTCTGTAGGTCGAATTTCGGCTAACCGATAACTTCGGCTGTGACTCCGCAAGAAAATCGCCTCCTGCGGCCCCAGCACCCAGGTAGCATCGTACTCACCATTAAATTACAGAGAGATTTATCCGTCGAAGAGTCTCATTTGGTATACAGTATAGACCTAGACAAGTGTGAAGTATATCATTCATAAAGTTGAGAGCCAAACGAAAGAAAATTACAGTTACCATCGATTATATTCATCGTTGCAGTTCAGACCACGATCGTTAGGTAACGCAGACAGGCAGTAAGCAAGTTTGAAAATGTATATAAAACATCATATGTGCTATCTGGATTGTCCAACATATTGAGATTATTGCGAAGACGGATACTTGTTGTTGATGAACTCTTTATAGGCTCATCCGGTGACAAATGTGTTATACTTGGCAAAGGTGAGATTTGCTTTGTGGTGTCCACTGTTTTCAGAAATGTATCCTAAAGACCAAATCTGATCGTATGTTTCTTTTCATCTACCCCTCCAACTTTTATCACTGACAGGATGCGAGTAAAAAAGCCGCCGTTGATTCTCGCCCTACATCTGAAGCGCTTTAAATACTCAGAGGAGGTGAACAGCTTTACTAAATTGTCCTGCCTTGTAACGGTTTCGACCGAACTGCGCCTGCCAAATACAGTAGGTTTCGCCATGATTGTTTGGTCTGTTATTCACGTCAGTGTTTTGCAGAGGATTATTATTTAGCCACTTTTTCCGGAAAGTCATAGACCAGTACAAGTAGGGCTCAAATGTGCCCCACTCTTGAGTCATGTTGTCACATTTGGAAGTGGAGTCCTTTCCAGTTCCTTGTCTATTCTTGATCGTGTTCAACATCAAACTTTCCGTCTCCTTGGTGATCCAACTTCGATTTGATCCCTGCATTCACTAGCCCACTGTTGCTTCAGTTTTCTTTTTTGTCGTGATTTCTATTCCGGGGAAATTGCATATGCAGTGCCGACACCCCTTCTCTTCTGTCGTCCATCCAGCACACAAATAGCAAGCCACCCTCACCAAGTGTTTGTCCCGACTTGTTATTCTTGCTCCCGGTAACCCCTAAACTGTGAAACTCCTTCCCCATCTGTTCCCTTTTATTATAATTTTCAAGTTCAACAAACTGGTTTCAACATGATTGTTCATCACACTTCCTTCATGTACAGTAAATATTAGACTATGAGATTTATCCCTTAACTCACTTTCATCATGTAATCAAAAAATCGAATCACCGTGGAAGACAAACAGATGCGACAACAAGAGCTTGGAAAGTCATCCAGGCGGTTTACAAACCACTTGATCATATATATTGTACCTAAATAAAGTGTAAAATCCGATCAGCTACTCAGTAGTTGGGTGGCAAGTGCGCTTTCTTTCTACTTGTATGTTACTCGGTTCAGTCCTTGGTTGAATCGATAAATTAGCGATACTGATGATACACAACAAGGTTGGAACAATTGTGCAATATCTCAGTTTCTTAGCTCACGTTTTCTTTGCTCCTTATGGAAAGAAATCATCCACTAATCGAATTAAATCTTCCACTACGTGATTGCGTCTGAAGTACACAGTCGGGCAACAAAGAACCAGAAGTGCGTAGATATGTTAAGAGTGAAAGGGTTGAGAGCAAGCGAAATTGATGACCAATATCAATATATCGTATTGTATTTCTTGTTTTATTCAAATGGGTCGAAGGGAAATAATGTTTCCAATATGTTCAGAGTCTCTCCTCTTACAGGCTAGGGTCCAAAAGACTCCGTAATTGGCTGGTTGGATACAGTGTGACAGTGGTATAGCAGCGAAGTGACAGCAGTGGCGTTGCAATTTTTTATCAGGTCAGAACACTTGAATAAGTGTCCAGGCACAGATTATGCGCTCTTATGCTGACCATAGAGGTTCGCTCTTTTCCTCATCCCTCAAAACGTGCTCGATCCGTCCATCTTACATATTCTCATTTCACATGCACTGTAAACTTGACAGCGATCAGTGAAGTTCGCTTCACTGTGTTTCGTTGTGGGACGATGATGATGGTGAGATATACATAGGAGTCGATTCATAATGTCGTCAGAGCTGGTTTGAGCGAAGTAGATCATAACTATCGATCAACTTTTGTTGTTTTCCTCTCTGAATTTTGTGATTTTTATCCTTCACTGACCAGATGCATTGCACAGCTCTCTCGTTCCTATTGAGATTCGGCTGTTTCTCCTGAAACTCGTTTCCTTATCCCCGAGATACACGGTCGTTGACGACGATGGCGATTTCTCGCACCCACATTCGTGCACAAATATGCCGTTTTCTGTACTCTTATGGACACAAGATCCGTTGTTTGAATTGTATCGGCAGTTTGATATTCTCTTACTGATAGTTACCTGAACTCAGGAACCAATCAGTCATTCACCTAATTTTGCAGTTTTTCTAAAGCTTGTTTTAAGTAAACATGACACTTTATTATTATAAAAACCTGGCAAACTGAGTTGCCACTAGCACGGTCTGATTTTGTTCCCATATTTATCCAGTGAATGTAACCCTGGGAATGATTTGTGCGAAGCACGTCAACAAACTACCGTCCATTTTACCCTTGGTTGATGAATGGAAAACATAGAGACTGGTAATTGCTGCTATTCCCGGATTTCGGTTGTCAGCTTTAACAACCGAACAGCAGGTCGTCATTGCTATAATCAGTAGCTCTTTTACTAGCAATCCCATTCAGATGTGTAATCAGAAAGAAAGGAAACGGCAGATCATCCCCCTACCCTAGTACCTGGAAAAAGAAAACACCAAATGCTCATATGCCGTTCGTTCTTCCCAAACATAACAGTTTATGAGCTCATAAGGCGTCTCAGTTACCATCATCGCCACTGTTTCTCTCCCTCAAATATGTGTGTATATATCCATCGCGCGGTTCGGCCTGCTTCTTATCATAAATTTTTTAATATTTTCCAGCAACTATCTCACAAGGTTCTAGATGAAACTATGTGGATCAAGTATCCACCTCTTAGTCGGACTCGCAGTTTATCCTTCTTGTTTGTATTCACCTTGCTTCACTTTCGTTGAATATTTAGCAATATTCTGTATTTGCATCACTCAGGTGCTCCATCTTTATGAATTCTATATTCAGTTGGAACATTTAAGTATAAATTCATGTCTACCTTTATTTTGCACCTCACCCGATTTTGTAGTTTTTTATCCACACATCTGACTTGAAGTTTCAATAAACTGTGTTTTCAAGACTCTGGATATCCAGATGCACCTGTGCTGCAGAAGCTGACTATGCACTCAGCTACACCATAGAATAAGGAAATCGGGACTTCATTTGGTGCCTGAGACGTCCTCATCACCTTGTCTAGGCCGGAAAAGTGATGAATAGCAATAAACTTGATGTCACATTTTCCCACGGATTGAAACACCTGACGCTATGCAATAGCTACAAGAAAGCATGACCTTGACCAACACGTCTGTTCCACGTCCCTGTATCGTGTTGTGTACCGTGCATCCTAGGAGGCAGAGAAGAAAAGATAAGATTATCGGTTCCGTTATTTTATTTCTACCATCATGACTTCTGCTCACAGGAACTCGTGTCCCCAGCTACGTCTATTCCTCTATTCTCTCGTCCGACCCACACGTAATTGATTGTTATCACTGGTCACGTTTCTGAATCTTTCATCTTCCGTCACCCTCTTGCACCTTCAAGTTTCTACCCTGTTCGCCTTACTAAAGGCAAAGTCCGCAAATGGGTTTTAACATGAGCAACTACCAGGCACTCTTGATTCCTGCCTAGTAAAGCACGGGATTTATCCTACAATTGATGCTTTTGTTTGTTATGATATAATTCACTTTTAGACGATGCATGAAGCTCTTCTGTATGTATAAATGCCTACTTTTTTCCACCTCAGTCGGATTGCGCAGCCGATCAGAATTGGTTGTACAAATTGATCGCGGTCGTGGTACACTCGGGCTCCGGACCGAATCGTGGCCATTATCTGACACTGGTCAAATCCCACGGACTGTGGCTTTTGTTTGATGATGAGGTGGTTGATGTGAGTGTTCCAATTGTTCTTTTTTCCTTTCTTCCATTGTTATATTGTCCTCGATCAGTGCGAGTGTGCCAACTATTTTTTGAGGCTGTTTGGAGCCTGTGCACAAATTTCAACTAGGACTATCCTCAGAGCGTTTCGTAATTTGTCAGGTGAAAACCAAAACTCCGAAATTCAGACGAAATCGGTATTTGATCTAAACACAAAGTGGTATCCAAAATGGAATGTGAAAACATTGGGATTGTATATGTGGCCAACAGTTTTCGTGCCGTTTCATGGTCCACTTTGACCTTCATCCTGATGCTGCCTAACTCGACAAGATATGGCAGTATGTAGGAACCGATCCAGTGCCATCCGTAGACTGTGCTTTAGATAGCGCGATATACGAATGCTCTCGTGCACAACCGCTGTTAGCTACCGTTCACACAAATACACCCCCATTACTATTATCAGTTTATTGGTACTGCAACATTTGACATAACTACTCCAGTCGAGGCTCAAATATTACGGGTTTCGTATAAAGGCTGATGGAAAAAGGTGTGCTAAAGGGAGTGTCTTTTGTGAACGATATTTAATATCCCCAGTGTTATTGTATTCAAATATCATGAACAGAGTTCACTTGTGAATGCAAAACAATGACTAAAGGTTGTGCGTCGAGGCTAAAGAATTGCGGGTTTTGGTTAAAAGAATATGGGTGAAGGCTAAATGATTGTGGTTTTTGGCTAAAGCTTTGCCAAACCTCGACAATACTCGTGCACCTTTTCCGCCAGGCTCTTGTGGTAGCCTGCGTTTGGCCGAGTCTTTGCATTATAGAGTAAGATCAGCCATACTGTGGGTACGTACTTTCGACGCTTCACAGAGAGCTAGATGTCATGTCAATGCCAAATATGTGCCCAGTTGATAGACACTAAGTGAGCCTTCTTCATGTTTGTCGTAACTTTATCCAGGATTCTTCTGCCACGATAAACGCAGCTAACTAAGCAGTAGACTGTGCCTGCTTTGTTTGCTGTTCCGTTGGCTTTTAATCGATTTGAGTTGGAATCGAAAGCTCGCTGTAGATGGCCTTCCTCAGGTCTGGCAAACTGCAATTAATGGCCGCGTATATAGGCTCAACGACTAGGAGGCATCACCCCATTTTTTATTGTTGATCCAAATTGAACCACCTTGTCTGTCACTCACCTTTAAACCAACGGACGAAATCTCAACATAAAAATGTAGTGCTATCCCGTCATCTAACTTCATTTTTGAATAACCTGAAAATCATATGCTAGGTTCTCCTCTTCTATTCTCTTCTCCATATACAGTAAAAAAATCGCATGTAGGAATACAAATACAATTTTTTTAAACAGTCAGGTACAAGTTCATCCAATCGATTAACTGATCGGCAGCGTTCTGCACACGATTGTGTACAACCACAGACCGAGGCAAGTAAAGCAAATTTCGATCGCTTCACAATAACACATGCAAATACGAACACACTGAAGTCGTGACTCAAGCCACCCGCTCGCCGAATCTCACGCTGTTCACCGGGCTTATTCTGTTTATAGCAGAATATGTTTTCACGGGTCTTTTCGGTTAACTTCATTTGTTACCGTATTGTGCGTCTCGGTGGCTGCAACTATGCCGTAGAATCACAACAGAGAGGCTTGACTCAAAATGGCATCAGTGATTGAAACCCAGTTCTAAGTGTGGGCTCAATCAGAGATTATGAGCCCTCCTAAATGAAGCGGTCTTATTTTGGGCGCAGCCTCTGATACAGAAGCGACAGAGCCGAGAGGAGGAGAGGCTGTTTTCGTGACTGTAACCATGTTATCTTAATCCTGCCTGTCCGGCTTGGATTCTGGTCTCCATGTTCAAGCCCTGATACCGTGGCGACGGCAACAAAAATTAATTGGGGAATATACCTTGCGTCATAGACACGAATGTCTGAGTTGGCTCAGTTGCTCGCCCAACGGCGTACTTGATTCTCGGTCGTAGTGAATTCTTGCACTAGCTAATGTGAGAGTGGTCAGGCTCTTAAGATCAACGACTGATCCCCTCTGAGGTGGTGTTCGAACCGCATCAGAGCGGCCAAACTTTTCCCTTATTTTTGCGGGACATGAAAATCCCTTGTTTGGCTGCTTTGTACTTCCTGATCGATTGTTATGACAATAACGCATTAAGTAAAAAACAAAAACAAAAAATTACATGCGCGCGCTCTGGTGACGCAGTGCAAACCTCCCATATTCTCCGCTTGTCCGACACAATTGTGTGCAGAACACATCTGCAATGAAATGAATTTCAGGTGTGAGTTGTATAATTCATTTTTTCGACTGCATACACATCACATGCAATTCTTTTCTTGATGTTCACAGTGCTTAACTCCATTAATAGGGTTTTAATTTCACATTTCTCTTGTAAGCAACGAATCCGGCAGTTTCTGGACGGAGAAAAACGCAGTCAATGAATTCATGACACATCACCCCATTCTGTTACTTTATTCTGATACAGCACCTAATACTCCAAATAAGTGACCTCAATTAGAAAACGGAATACCTTTTTTCTGAAATGTTTGAAATCACCACATAGTCACTATCTGTGCATATTTTACGTCGCATAATTCCGTGCTAAACGCTGGTTTCAGTCCTCACGCCACCTCACTTTTTCACACAAGCAATGTTCCATTTTTGTGGTTTAATTCGGCTAAAGGACGATACTGCTAGACTGTATGAAGATGAGAAATAGACAAAACAAGCGACATGAAGTCCGCATCTGGACACGAAATTTTTCCTAACTGATTGGGCAAAAATAAGTACGCAACGGTGAAACAGAACAAATAATTTAATAAGGATGACGGTCGTTATGACACCGGGGGTGAGGGAGTGTACAGTGGTGCAACCGGATACTCTGCAAATCTGGACTATTGAATTCGCAATGGTTTGCTAGAATATGCAAGCAAATTTATTTCCGGTTGTTACTGCAGTGAAATTAATAAAGTTGAACAGTGGTGGGGATATGCGTAGATACGATCGGCACGCTAGTGTCTGCTGGTGGCTAAGTAGATTCACTCAGATGATTACCCAGAAACTTCAAAGTAGCCGGATCAATCAACTCGCTTTGCCCATTCTTCAATTTATTGCTCCATTTGGGGTCAGTAAGCCACTGGGCTGCACACAGACATTAACAACGATTAAACATGCGGCACAAATCACATTCATCTTTTGAATCTGTTCTATTTTCGGTCGTGACCTGGTGACACTGAACCCGATTGGTTGCGAGTTCCATAACACTTTCCGCTGTTTATTGATTGTTGAATCACTTCAGTTTTGTTTGAACAACTATTACCCCCTCACTCGCTGTCTTTTGTCAACCAATTTAGTCGATTGATTTAGAATGCAGTAGGGATAGACGTATATCAGAAAAAGGCACAGAATTGGCGAAAAGTACGAGGTATGCGAACTGGGACTGTACGCACGAGTGTCACTGTTTCAACAACCATCCACACTATCAACGGTCTTCTACCTTCAATTAAACCGATTTTGAGGAAGCTTTACATGACTAAGTTAAATTGCCAAGAAATCCCACACCTTCACACCCTTTACCTTCTCCCCAGTGGTCTACTTCAGTGAACATCTACATCGAAAAATGCTATCCAGTGACCCGTGTTACATGTACCACACCCAACACTATCTATTCGGGTTGAGAACTTGAGTATGAGCGCAATCGCGATTATCTAATATTGTCTACCTAACCTCGGTATTGCTCACCCGGTGGTTCCGCTGGACTCGTGAAGTACGGCGTAGAACGCTATGTCCCAACTGCAATAATTTTGTATCTTTACCGCAGAACGATTGTCTTAGCACCATACAGTGTTCCGAACCGTTGCAGCGTACTTTTAACCGCTCATNTTTTTTAGCCCCACAGGGGCGTTCTGTAATCATTTCGGCCATCTATCCGGATTTCATCTATTAGATTTGGACCTGTCAAATTAGATACAAAACTGATTCAATTGTTTGCCTGCATTCTACACGTTTAAGGTGCAAATCGCACTTTGAATGTGACCACACTACTACTCGAACAGTTCAGAATGGTTTTCGACAGGGCCTTATTACTCTGATGAGCGCAAATCGAGTCTGGTGCTTCCTCAGCGTATGGTTTACTTGATGAACTGTGGAGTGTGCCCGAAAGTGAAATCTGCGGGATGATCCATCCATATCAGCATAGCTATTCGCCGAATGATTTTCCATCTGGGAACAGGTTGATATAACTTTTCTCGCCCTATGCTCGAAAATTTTCCAAATTTATATACCATACAGAATTAAAAGTTAGAATGGGACGGAACCTGACGACTGCCGATTCGTATGATAAACTCAAGCAAACAACGCATGTTCCATTTGTCATGCACTTTAAATAGTATTAACCATGGACTTTTTGGGCACGAGGTATTGAACTAGGTTGAGGGTCACTAAACGACCACGAAATCCGCGCTTCTGTGTTCCTCTCCGGAGATGTGCATCCAACCGAGAACATTCTTTTTGGGTTTAAAAGCTTCCTTGTCACCAACCTGTTCCAGTCCAAGGATTCACCAACACAAGATGCGGTTGGAAAAGAAATCTTACGAAGTTCACAATATTCGGAGGTGCCTCGATTAGACGATGGATCTCCTCAACCTCAGTTGCCCTGATGGACGCTCGCAAAACCATTCCATCGGATTCAAGACACGAAAAAGTGCGCAAATCCCTTAAACGCCAGCTCATCAAGAGTCTGAGGAATGACCGCGAGAAGTGGTGGGTAGGAAATTGTAGAGAGATGGAGAAGGCTGCGGCTATTGGTAATAATCGCAATCTTTTTCGTTTAATTAGGAGTACAGGACCAAGGAAAGCAGGCTTAAGTGAGGTAATCAAGGAGTCTGACGGCACACTGATTCAAATTCAGGAACGTCGTCTTGAACGTTGGGCAGAACATTTTAAGGCACAGTTTAGCTGGTCCCCTGCGACACAAGACTTTCCCCCATTCGATTCAACTGTGCAAATACTGCCAGTCGACATCAGTCCTCCATCTGATATGGAGGTTACCCGGGAAATAAGTTACCTCAAACGGCGTAAGGTTTCCGGCCCCGACGGGCTGTCCCCATCCGTTTTTAAGAATGGAGGCTCAGCCTTGGTTTTGGAGTTAACAACACTCCTGGGCTCAGTGTGGGAAAAGGAAGAGGTTCGAACTGAATGGTGTGAATCGGTGATCATACCGATTTACAAGAAAGGTGACAGATCCTCCTGTGAAAACCACAGAGGAATTAGTTTAATCAATATTGCCTCTAAACTCCTCGCCGGTATCATACTCCGTCTATTGTCTGCCACACGTGAACGGTGTACGCGTGAGAACCAGGCCGAATCGTGGATTTCCCCTGATCAAATACTCACCTTTATTTACTGCTGGCGAGGAAAACCTCGATTGTCTGCCTTTGAGAAGCCCAAGGGGGCATGTTCATACCAAGCAGCATGAGTTTCCACTTTTGTGTATTTCGATTTTTTTGAGGTGGAATAATCCGTAGGTATCGAAACACGAAACAACTTTCAAGCGTGTATATATACAGAGAAAGCGTGGAGTAAGCAGCGATGTATGTTCAGATGATAAGGATGGATGAAAATGTGAGCAGTCTTCCCTCATCTAGGAAGCACGCCACAAATGAGATATTGGGATAACGAAAACGCTGGATGATTGTATACTCCTAGTAGCAATTCTTAAGGACAAATAATAGTATGATTTTTGGATCGAGTGATTTGAATGTAACTGGCAAACGCAGTGGTCGGTGGGTCTTACTGGTTGTTATTTCGGAACAAACTTGCAGCATAGTGGTTGTCAGTCAAGGAGGAGGTCTGGTAGAAAACGTTCAAGGTCTTCAGGGAGTCACAAGGAGTCAGATAAATGAAAGCGTTCATAATCGCAGCAAAGGGCGAATAAAAAGCTTACAACAAGACTGCTTTGCCAAAGGACCAGAATGAACGGCTACCTATTAAATGGTTGGCTATTCTATGATTTTTGACGAAGAAATTTATCCTTTGCTTTCCGGATGATTTTCGAGTATTTTTCCGGGTTGGCACAGCAGCAATGAGGAGGAATTAGGAGTCAAACAGCTACCATGAAAGACTTTCTTTTCAACTGCACAGCGACAAGCCAACTAGGGAACGGGTACCATGAAATCGGACTGCAGAATATCGTCTTCAAATGATGTATTTCCGAAATCCCCTTCGTTATTGGTATGACATCATGGTTAGCCATGGAACACGGAACTAGTTTCTCCAATTGGTCAATTCGTCATCATATTGTGTATAAAACCGACATGTTTGACGAATACATGTTTTTGGGTAACTTTAGGAAAAATTTTAAATTGTTTTGACGTGGACTGCGTCTCTTCAGTCCCGCTGGAGGAGTTGGTAACTAACCTGTGCGAACGTCATTTGAATGCATGTGAAAAGTTTGCACATAAGATTCGTATCGAATCCCATCCGTCAACTAGACCCTAAACGGTTGCGTTCACTCTCAAATAAACATATTTCATTGGTCATTATTGTGTATTGCAGTTCACAAAGAACAGGTTTCCAGAGACTTTGTTACCAGTTTGGGATTTAAATCTTTTTCTTCATCTATCGAAGTTTTATATTTTCGACTGAAATGTAGGCTTTATGCCTGCAGAAGTTATTACAATGACAATAACAACATATATTTCGGGTAACCTTGATCGTAACCGCTTGCCATCGTATTCACGTGACCCAACAGGACGAGAAGCATGAAACCAATGTGTGTGTGTGTGTTGCTCTCTGTGTTCACTGCTCAACTCAGGGACTTTTGTCGGCAATTTTTATTTAAGTTCAATCATATTAACATCACATTGATCGTATTTGCTCCCTTCACTTCATACAAGTGGCTGTTTTATAATCTATTCTCCAGATGTTCATCTCACTGACGACAACAGAGTGCAAACTCGTTTTCGAGGTTCCAGTAATCCATTGCGGCACAATTTGTTCATTCACAGTAGATATATTGTAGGGCATATTGAGCACAGCCTGAGAAGATGGATTAAGATGGAGTGGAAATTCGCCCTATTAAATCATAGTCAAGTCATCAGTAATGTAACGTCTGTTTTTTTGCTGTTGACCCTATTGCTAGTGGCAGTGCTAGTCGTAGCAGTAGTGTTACGGAGGCCTCTTGTTCCTGTGGTACAAGGTTTGTAGACTAAACCACTTCACTGCCTCAAGAGATTTCTGTAATAATCGTAGTAACAGTAGTAGTAGTAGTCGTAGTGCACACTGGACTCGGAATGCAAGCCACGCAATACGAATCAAGGATCACCTATCACGGACTGAATCACGGAAGCACTGGATCGCAATGGCACTAGCACGCAATATCCCACGTGACTGACACGCGAGAAAAAAGCCACGATAATGGTAGTTCGTTTATTGAAAGGAATGAAAGAAGATCATTGGTTATCCAGGCTTCCACCAATCGCATTCCAGTATTGCTTGCGTCACTCTGCTTCTGTCTGGACTGCACGGTCTTGGATTGGCTGACACGATCTGCCTATGGTGTGTAGCCAGAGGCAGTGACGCGTTTGCGCCTTATTGACGTCACCTTTGTAATTTGATTGATCGCAGGTGTCCAAAAACTAACGCGCCGCTGCAGGCGTCATGTCGTATTCCTGGATCACCACAATTTTCTTTTATTAGTCTTGCCAGTTAGTGATAGACCGGGCAAATGATTGCGCATCAGAACCGCCAGCGGGGGAGTACACGTGCAATCACAGATTTAACAATCAACTTGTCCGTGACATAAAGTGTTCTTATTCTTGTTTATAAAAACGATAGCTTCCTCAGTTCAGTTCGTACAACCATTAGCCATACACTTTAGTATGCCGGTTTTGGTTACTGTCTTTTGACTGTCCGTTTGGATGTACAGTAGGAGAAAGACAGGAAGGTTGAAAGTAGAGTTGAATAGGAGATAGAGAATTTCTGGACATGGGTGTTTGCTAAGAAATTGAGATGCACAAATGCTATTGTTTACCACACTGAGCCATACACTGACCACCGGTTACAGTCATCCCGAGGTCCCCATCCAGGGAGTAGCCAAACCTGTTTGACCCATTGTCCTGGTTAGGGTTTTCATTCCCTCTTGCTAGGTCTTACTTTGACCGCGATAGCTTCCTAACTTTACAGATTGTTTCCGAAACGTACTCGGGCCATTTTAAGTTGTAAGATATTGTGACATTAAAATATTTTAACTCTTGTTGATATTGGTTTGAGTTCATCGAACCGTAGGAAAACTCAACATAGTGACATTTTCAGGTATCCAGTAAAAGGAGTCGAGTTGAGAATCGGTTTGAGGCATCGGTTAGCTTTATTTGGATTTATGAAGCCTCTTCAGGAACGGATGCTTCACATCCTAAAACAGTATGTTTGGCATATTCGCAGCCAGTGAATGTAGGAGTGGGAATTTCTCTATCAAACGGGAAAGAAAACAACGAAAAATTGCACATGACAGAATATACGGAAAACAACAACATGAAAAGAGGATCTGTTATCTGCAGAGCACGTAAAATACCCTAATTCTATGAGATAATCACGAATCAACCAGTAAGCACTCAAATTAACATCACTTTCTGTAATCCAGCACTTCCTGTCTATGGCTGAAATCATTGAGTGAACAAGATTGAAAAGGAGTTCAAGCGCGATTAGCAATAGGTAAATGGATGCATATGTTCGGGAGGTCTCCTGAAAACCCTCAGTAGCTGTAATCTCTCAATCAATTTGAGTATGAAAGGTGATAGGCGTTACTTTCAGAGGATCTATCTTTTCCTTCGGTACTTATCAATTGGATAATGGGTACCCAATATGTCAAACCGATTACTCGATCAATCTGGTCGGGTCATTCCGACCCATTTACACAATCTGAGGTCGTGTAATATCAATAGCTGGGGCGATTGTGATGTGATGGAACAACCCTCCGCCTTTGTGTTACCAGAAAAGACATTGGAAACCACACACTCATGGCTATCTGACCAACATCGAGTCATTGAATACGTGTTTACGATTTAGTAACGCGATCTGACACTTCACACCACTATCTCATACTGTTTTCCTTATTGCTTAAATCAATTTTACTGCGTACTTTATAGTTATGCTGCGTTTGGCTTGTAATCAAACACTGGGAACGGGCTTGTTTACACTGTTTCCTGGAAAGCAATCAACTAATATATTCTTTGATCTCGTTTTAATCGTATCGTTCGCATTGTTTCGTCATGTTCAGAAAGTTCCTCCCAACAATTTGGAAGACTTCTTCGGTCAATCCACTGCGTGGACAAACAAAAACGCGTACACACCCTACATCTTGTTCTACCAGGCTTCCAACTTTGGGTCTTCTCTCTCTGGTCCGATGGGGTCGTGAAAATTGTACGCTACCTGTTCATACAAGTTCTCTACAGAAGACGCATCTCGAAATCTTTAACTTGTTTCGTGATCGACCACGTCACTCCTCAGCTCTCCTCCTCCGGTGCAGTATTCTTCAGTTCGGTTCATCTCGATTGTGTACACCACCAAATTTTACTTTCATGACAAAGCGCCCCCCCCCTCGGAACTGCTCAACCCTCATCCTCGTCTCATATGCAATCTTCCCAGCCGCATCTGTATCGTTTGGTTTGCAGCCCGTTCGATGAATATCGCAAGTGTTATCTTTGTTTTCTTCATCTTATCAAGATTCGTTCTTGGATTAGTTCGTCATTGATCTCCGTTTGTCTTCTTCGACAAACTGTAAACTTCGAATCACTACCGCCCTCGTTTTTGTTTGAGGTTGTATATTTACATTGTACGTGCACATTGGTTCCCCGTTTCCGCTGGTAGGTTAATTCTTCTCACCCTCTCCCGGAATTACGGAGACCGAGCGTACTCGGTTTCACGAGTTTCTGTGATGATTATTCTCATAGCTTGTATTTATTCATATCATCATCATGTGATTGTCGCACATGCTTCTGAATTCTTTCCCAGTTAGAGGGGGTCCTTTGCGTATTTTCGCATAGTGGTTAGTTTAACTCGCCGCTGGGTTTGTCGGATAGGTGACTAATATCGTTGAACATAGAAGCCTTCGCTATTCGTGATGTGATCCATTCCCTGACACCCCTGTAGGCGGTGTCTTATCGGCACCCTGAGATAATACGTCTATACCGCAAACGAGCGTTCGTTCGAAAGCAGAACGAGACAGTTCACGAAACGGATGACGGTTGTATTGTTTCAAACTGCATTACAAAAAGAGGAAGTACGTAAAGGTAAAGCAAACACCCGGTAAACAAAGAGGTGGTCTTAGTGTGGGAAAACGATGAGATGCAAAGGAGGAAGGATACATGTAGGATGGGAGGTAGTTCGTGTCGCTACAGAGCTCCCCTCCTAGAAGGCTGAGTGTAGTGACTGCTTTGTCACTCGAGTTTTACGTCACATTCTTGTTCCACTGAACTTTGACGCTCGTTGCCTTCACACACTTCCTCGTTTAGCACACTTTGCGACGTCACTGTATTTTAAGTTCAAACATAGTGCTTTGGTTCAGGTCTCGCAATCTGCCTTCTCTTTCGTTTACGTTGAGATCGCCCGGTCGTAATGGGTAATCGTTGCTACTCGCAGGGAGTGTCTTGGGTCTATAAAATCGTGGGACGAGCAATCAGAGCCACGCATGGACGGAGTCGGTGCTTTCTTACAAATTGATGAACCTGAATTTTTCAGGTTCAAGTTTAAAGAATCGCCGGTGGGTCCACCTCTGTATCCACGATTCCTTTTACAATAAAACGTCATTCTCAGCGTTTCTTCATTTTGTCCGGTATATATATGTATAATTTTTAGGCCTCGAGCTACAGTAACATCGTCGTCGGCGTGGTCACCCGCCTCTACGATTTCATCGCAGCTTCTGGTTCCGGCCTCTCGAAGTTGAATTCGAGAATGCTGATCATCACAAGACGAATTTGACCATCAGTAAGCTCCCCATGATATAGCTTGGCAAATGAAGGATATCATCATGGACCACCCGAAATACACCGTCTTAAAAGAGGCCGTTATCAAACGAACCTCTCCCTCCGACGAGTCTTTTCAAGGACCTGTCACTCAGTGATCGCACCCCATCCGCCCTGCTGCGCGAGTTGCAGCAAATTGTAGGACCATCCGCTATAAGTGAGGAGATTTTGAGAGAGCTGCGGATGCAGCAACTTCCCCCGGACGTACAAGCGATTGTGGCGTCTGTAGTAACACGCAACTTGCACCTTTTGCCTACGGCTGCTTGGAACGAGCTTTTACTTTACCAGGTGCATTTACCTGTTTACACTCAACCTCGTAATTGTCACGTTACCTCTTTGCACGTGTGAACCTTTCGCTGCGGGTCTCGCTCTATAAACCGCTGGCCACGCGTTGTCCGTCTTCTTACCTGTTCAGAGCAATAGTCGTATTGCTCTTCACCGTATCCAGGATCGGTGAGGTAATTTGCGTTCAGTTATCGTAGATAGTGTAAGTTATCTAAAGTGGTGAGCCCGTACGTTTTTTTAAGGACCACATTTTTTTTCTGCATTCTATACGTTTTTACGTTTTATCGTTTTTGTGATCGGTCATTTCTAGCACACATGCATTCGCATGCATTGTCGGTCTTTTTCTCCGTACGCAACTTTAACCGTATATTCATAATGTTGGAATAATATAAACCTGTCTTAGGGGCTATGTGTTTGACAGTGAGATAGTGTCCGATGACGAAATGTACGGGCAACTCATTACCAGGCTGAGCACCGCGCAAGTTGGGGCCTCGGAGGACATCATCCTAATGGACCCAAGAGAAAAAAGATATAGGCTCTTGAAGGAGCGGATCCTAACGGAGGCTGGTTCTTCCGAACGAACAAGGCCAACCCAGCTTTGCCATACGCTGACGCTCGGTAACAATAAGCCTTTGATGCTTCTACATGAAATGCGTCAAATAACCGGGCCATCTCTCATGCAAGAATCACTTCTGCGAGAGTTGTGGTTGCAGAGGATAAAAAACGCCGTATAGGACATCATCGTTGTTATACCTTACCTAAACTTAAGCCAGTTAGCGGCTGATGCTGTACTGGAGAGACAACAGCTGCACGCCGTTACGCCAGTGGTTTCACACTCCCCTGCCCCTAGCGATGGGGATAAGGAAATCGAAATGTTGTGCTCTAC
>UZAN01050031.1:6297-18526 GCA_900618425.1 Echinostoma caproni
TAATCAAGTCTATAGTGTGGTTGAATGAAAAAGAGGTATGGAGCAACCCTGAAGAACACCACTCTATGGTGAATTTGGACGAGTAAGTGTCTTTAGTGCGGGCTTGGCTTCGGCTATTAGTATAGAGGGGTCGTAGAATTAAAATTAATTTATCTGCACAATCTTCAAGGAGAGGCAGTGTCAGAGTACCGCGGTCGACCGAGTCGAAAGCTGCCTTCAAATCGAGAAAGACAAAGATGGTAGGTCTACGAAAAGAATGTCGGTGCTCCAGAATTCGGTGAAGGGTGCATATTTGGTCGATATAATCTCGACCATGTGTGAAACCCGCTTGATTCTTAAACGTGCGGCAGACAGTCGACGGAGTATGATGTCAGTTAGAATTTAGAAGCAATGTTGATGGAATTGATTCCTCTGTGGCTTCCCAGAAGGATCTGACACTTCTTGTAAATCGGTAAGAGATCCATTCACACCATTCAGTTGGAACCTGTTCCTTTTCCTATTCGAGTCCAGGAGTATCGTCAAATCCAAGACCCAAGGTAAACCTCCATCATTGAGAGCCGATGGGTTAAGCCTATCTTCGCAGAAAGCTTTATAAATTCGGAGTCAACTGGTGGTAGTTGATCAGTCGCTGTAGGGGTTGACAGACCTAATGTCAATGAGGGCCACTTGAACTGAGTCTCGAAATGTTCAAAATGGTGTTGCCGTCTGACTTCTTAATCAACTCATATACATACACCTACTTTTCTTCAGACCGTATTCTCAATTAGACGGAAAAGGTTGCTCGATAGAAACAATCCGCGATCCGGCAGAGTTGAAGTGGGAGATCTTTGTGGTCTGTCTCAGTGACTGGGATTGCGTGCGGGTCGCCCCATAGGCACCTCTCTCTTTCCTCCAGGGATCTCACTTTGGCATTGAAGTCTTTAACAACTATTGCCATGTCCGCTGACGTAGCACTTGGGAGCAGTTGAGGACAATCCTTGTGGAATTCATTCATGATTTCGGGTGCACTGCAATGTTGGTGTATACACAGGCATGGCTGCGAGCTGCTCAGCTTGGGCGGGGAGTAGCTGTCCAATAAGGTGCGAAGACTTTCCTGTGTGTATGAAGCCCCAGGTTCCCTGCTCCTACGTCCATCTAGCGGTTTCTTATCGGTAAACTGCTCCGGGTTTTTATTCGCTGAGGTGACCTCTCCAGGGGTCAGATGGAGCTAGGAGATACTAGGTCGGTAGAGCGAAGCAAGCTACCAAATTGTCCTCGGATTCGCTCAGTTTTCCAAGGCGCCCGTTTGAAATCACTTGTCAGTGCAAATTTATCGCAGATACTGCTCAACAGAAAGATTTAGACAAAGTTGTAGTCCAAGCCCTTTGGTGGATTGGGACTGTATTTTTTCGACTCATATACATGAATAATGCACAAAAACCTTTAGGTTTACCTTCCGAACACTAAGTGAACCCCTTACTCTCATCACGCCTAAAGGACGATTTAAAGAGGTCTAGTCTATTGTTGACTGTCAAGAGAATGCCTACGCCGTGCTGAACCAGAGAGTGAACTCTATCGTCTCCTGATGTGCGAAAAAATATCTCGAGGACCGGCACGATGAACTGCTTTACAGTACTAGGATCCCGAATGCGCGCCTTCGATAGGCTGTAAAGATCAATTACTAAAGAGTCCGTTGTACATAGCTGGCCAGCTAGTTGATTCGCTGAAGACCTACAGATTTAGCAGTTGATGGGGTTTCCAGAACCTGGTACACTACTTACCACGATATTAGGCAATGAGCGTTGGTTATTGGCCCGATTGTCCGAAGGTATGATATAGTTAAAAAGAAGGGACAAAGGGATAAAAGTGAGTACGGAACACTACTAAGCAAAGGCTCGGTGCCATCTTAATATGATCATTCCAGCATGAAATTGTTTTTTTTTTGTTCATGCGTTGTAGTTCTATCTATAGGTATTGTTAGGGTTCAGTTTCAGTT
The DNA here is from genome assembly GCA_900618425.1 of Echinostoma caproni. Classification (NCBI taxonomy): domain Eukaryota; kingdom Metazoa; phylum Platyhelminthes; class Trematoda; order Plagiorchiida; family Echinostomatidae; genus Echinostoma; species Echinostoma caproni. Next base: position 8,273 of record UZAN01050031.1, read on the forward strand.
TAAACAACCATTAAGCATGCATTTCCGTGCGACGTTTTTGGTTGCTGTCTTTTGGGTGCACAGTAAGAGGAAAACAGGAAGGTTGAAAGTAGAATTGAAAAGTTCAGTGGACTAACGAAGCAGAGAAATTGAGAACATGCACGAACGCTACTGTTTACGACATCCAGCCATATCACTTAGTAGTTTCTCTAACCGAAAATGGCTACACTGGCACTCGAAATTTCCATAAAAGCCTATAACTTACCTGGATCTTCACTTAGCAGCACAATGTTGTCTGCATACTGTATATCAGACATCCTGCCACCTGGGAGAAAATCGATGCCGCTATCCTCGCACGAGAATAAGGCTGTTTCTATAATCAAATCCATAACAAAGTTGAATAGAAAAGGAGAAAGAGGGCAATCCTGACGAAGACCGCTATCCGTGGTGAACTCGGACTCGCCTTCGGCTATTGGTACAAAGCGATCGTGATATTAAGATTAACTTCTCGGGCACACCTTTCAGAGAAAGGCAGCGTCAGAGTTTAGTGCGGTCGACTGAGTCGAAAGCCGCTTTCAGATCTAGGAAGACAGAGATGATGGTTCTACGAAAAGAATGTCGATGCTCCAGAGTTTGGCGGCGATTGAAGATGTGGTCGATACAACCTCGACCGGGCCTAAAACCAGCCGGGTTCCCACGCGTGCACCGTTTACGTGTGTCAGACAATCGGCGGAGTAAGATGCCAGCGAGAAGTTTAGAGGCAATGTTGATTAAACTAATTCCTCTGTAGGCGAACATGTTTTCGGTGAATTCCTTTTCAATAAGGTCAGAATGGATGAGTCGTGTGTTTGGCAACGAGCCTGAGAGAACTTCAAATTTGTGCACTCTTTGCAACACCTAATCAAAGTCGCTATGTTACTTCATGGTCATATGAACAGGCCATTTTCTTCTCTTCCCTTAACCAGGAGAGTTTGAGAGCGTGAATCAATTTGCGTTGTGCCCACAGCTCAGGCCTCATGATTCGGATCCGAATCGCCTCCGCGGTTTCTAACGTCGAAAGCGAATTGTTCTCGAGGGGTGTGGTGAGACTCGATAAATGATTGTTAATGTCGAGCGCATGTCAACTAAGTATCTCATCTCGACCAGGTGAGCAACAATCGAGCTTGACACAGCTCCACTTCCACCCTGTGTGAGCCAGCGTGGATTATGTTTTTTGATTCGTTGAGGTAACTGCCTTGTCGTTCGACTTACATAAGTCGCACCACAGGTGCACCTGAATTGGTAGGCAATCATAGACGAGGTCAACATAGGCAGTTTGTCTTTGTTGTAGCATCGGATGTTTGGTGACGTAGCGAACACACATCTTAGCTGAGCTGCACTGAATGTAGATTTCACTGCTGAAGATAAAACTATACTGACCCTCTCACTGGCGACATCGCCTTTGAATGGAAGTTTTATAAAAAGCATTTTCTTCTCCACTTTTAACATTTTTGTTGGCCTATTCTATGGTTTTCACAAGAGGATCTGTCACCTTTCTTGTAAATCGGTATGATGACCGATTTATACCATTCAGCTGGAACCTGTTCCCTCTTCCACACAGCCCGGTTTATGTTTTGAGCCTGCATGAGGGTCTGACGTTGTTTTTATTGATATTTGCATAGCTTCCTTGATTTGCTTCGTGTTCATTGAGTCCTTTGGCTGGTGGTTGAACTGACAGGCGATCGGAGAGTTCCGTTGCGAAGGCTGATTTGCAACAGTCGCTGACGTTGTACCGTGGGTGTTCGTTATCGGTGGCTTTTTACGGTTGTTTGCTGGGCGTAAGGAGAATTTGGTTGGTAACAAAGCTTGGTCCGTATACACAAGTGTTGACCATTAAGAGCGACAGTCCTGGATCGGTCCCTTCCAGCGGTAACTGATGGCGACGTGGTCGATCTGGGTCCAGCGCTGTAAAGAGGTTGGCGGTTTCTATCTAAGGTGGTGTCGTTTCTCGTGCGAGAAGTTTGTGCTTGACAGGAACAATCCGTGGTCCGCACAAAGTTGAAGCAGGCGATCGCCATTGTCCGTCTGGTTGGCTGGGATTGCATGAGGTCCACCAAGAAGCCTGTCTGATTCGTCCATGGATTCCACTTGAGCATTGAATTCTCCGGCGATTACCACGATGTTCGTTGATCGAACGCTTTGGAGTAATCTAGAAAGGTCCTCTTAGAATTCATCCATTTTTCAGGTGTACTGCAATCGGCCGGTGCTTACGCCGACACGACGAATAGGGATCGACGCTTCGTTCTGTAGCTGTTGATCCACACTGAACCGTTGCGACGTACGGCGCACAATCGGCTACTGACTGGAATCCCGTCAAGAAGCGAGCGTTCAGCCTTGGCACATAGCGCGATCCCGACAGCAGCAATACCGCGAGCTTCGGATATTGAATCACCTGACACACGAAAGGTGAAGCGTGAGGTTGAGGTTGGATCAGGAGAACGCAGAGAAATAATGGAAGCGGGATCTTGTTTCGGAGACATAGCATACATCTGAATTGAAAGTTTCAGGGGTGCTAGCTAAGGCAGCTTATTGACCGATCTGAAAGAGTGTGAGGACATTGAACACGGCTAAGTGAAAAAATCCTGCAACTTCTGATTGTTTGAACTTGTTGATAAAGCACTGAATGATATCTGATGGATCTTGTAAACAACAGGCGTTTGAGATTATTCGGAATTGAGATAAGAACTAGACAGATGGGAAGAAGGGTTTTCCAAATGGTAACTCACACCGACGATAGGGTTNGGCGTAAATTCAACGCGTGAGCGTGAACGAAGCACCCGTGTGGGAGCTTCTGGGAACCTGTCACACAAGGCCTTCGGATTGTTCGCTGATGCGTTGATTATCGGTCCGCTTTTCGGGATCGGCCCTTAATCTCATACACCCAACGAGACAAGCGGAACGTGAACGGGAGAGCACCTTATTGGCTGGGGGCTGCCCAGCTTGGGTAGGCGGTAGCTGTCCGATGAAGTGCGAAAACTTCTCCCACCGTCGAGAGGAAGCCCCAGGTCCCGCTGCTCCTACGTCCATCTAGCGTGTTTTTTTTTTACCGGTGAACTGCCCCTCACCATGTTTATTTTCTGGAGTGACCTCTCCAGGGGGGTGGGTGGATACAAGGAAGGAAGCCTGGAGATGCCCAATCAGCTGTTCTTGTGAAACTGATCTTCGTCTGGCCTCTACTCATTGACCTTTTAGGTATCATTGGATCTGCGGCTGTGAGGAGCCGTCCTGTGTAGCTCGCAGGTCATGGAGGCACTCAAGCCATCACACCACATCAAGGTGCAGTCTCGTCATTGTTAGGGTAGTCAGCTACCAATCAGGAGGACTATCAGGATTCCTAACCAAGGCTTTTGGATTTCGTAAGAACGTCCATTTGACCCTCTTCCCTGAAAAATGAGTACATTNGAAGAGTGGGATTCAAAGGAACTGTGTCAGTAAATGATGATATTTGGACAGAACTCTTACAAAAATGAATCAGTCGAATTACAGAGATGCGACTCATGACTACCTTCATTTTTTCTGTCCCCTTTAAGGATTTGGATTCTCTACAGTGAACAATTTAGTCACAAGGGAAACTGTCATAATCAAACTGATAAACCCTCAAAGATGATCGATGTCGTTCTCCTTCGGTTTTTTTATCTAGAGAATATCGCCCTGATGAAAAACACCATAGGGAAGTGTTGGATTTCATTCTTGTACATGAAAAACCTTTATCGTCTAGAAGACTGTCGATGTTTACCTAGTTTGGTGCGAGCGTATAAGCAGTACTAAGGCAAGTCGTCTAGTGTTCGGTAATAGTTTCACTGAGCATTCGTCATCACACCCGAATTCAGATTCGTAGACTCTTCTGGTTAGAAAAAAATGTTTGCGCATGCCAGGTTGCAGTTGCGGCCTATTGTTAGAGGAAATCACTCGAAGATCAACGGGTGACGTGTAAACGACGCGTGAAAAAAAATGCACAGAACGATTAGGTGTCTCCCTCTCTTTTTCTAGGTTGTAATCCAAAAGACTGGAATCGGTTGGATACACCGAAGGATATGGCAACTCACCGACAGCGATGGCGCTCTTGTCATTTCTTCCAGAGTCAGACTGCTTGAAAATCGATGCGTGCATAGGTATGCTGTGTTTTGTGTTGACCCCAGCGATTCACTTTCTTTGTTCACCTCGCATTAGAACCAACCGCCATTCATCTTATACATTCTCGGGCAGTGGTGGTCGGTGGTAACGTGGCCAAATTATCACCCCCCGGGGGATGTGTTCGAATCCCACCACCACCGCTAGACTTTCCTCATCGTATGTTGAATGGCAGCACTTTGATTGGCCACTTCCCCCTTCCCGATAATTGTATCATTGCATATTCAATAAAAGGAAGTAAAATATAAAGATTAATAAAAAAAAAAGACTATGAGCTTAGCAGCAATTAGCCAGGTTCACTTTTCGTATTCTATTGTGAATAACTTTTGCGAGCACGGAAGCTTGAATTTCAGTTAAAAAAATACTCTACACAACAAATAGTCGCCACATAGAACATATTCAATGGAGAAAAAGCGCCGAAAGACATGGGGACATGTCGTAGTTCAAAGTAAAACAGGATTATCTTTTTGCGCTCTCTTTTTTGTGAGTAATCGTGCAAGATAGGGTATAGGTGAATTTCGGTAAGCGCTTATACGAGACGCAATTTGGCGGAATTGAGAGCGTGCGGAGAGATGGGAACGACGTTTCAGTTCTGCGTGTAATGAGTGCTCAGGAGCTGTGGGAATCCTCTCCGCGAATTTCGCACTGGGATTTGTATGATACTCTGAGAGTTTCACAGCTCACCTATTCACAGAAATAGAAGAAACGCGGATAGCAATCGCAAGAATTTGATATTCTGTTTAAGCAAGTCGGGAAAAGTAGTTGGGGAACAATAAAGTAAGACAAGGATAGCACACTGATTCACAAAGATAGAAATAGTTGACTGGAAGGCGCGAAACGGCCTCCGTTTTGGAAATTGTGGTGATAGGTGCTGCAGTTTACCAATGCAGTTGCGAATGTTGCTTGACCAACGCAGATTGCTCTAGTTACACTAAGATATTTGGCAATGTTCACTCTAGATAAAGAACTGTATTTTGTTGCATGATGATGGATTGTAGGGCGAACGTCTGTAGTTGAAGCACGGTATATGTGCGAAAGGTACACTGAGAACATTTGAACTGATTCAAAGGCACGCGGGAATAGATATGGAAGACCTGCTTAGGTAGTTTTATTCCGATCAAAGTAAACAATACGTCTGATATTTTCAGTTTTTCTATGTTTGTACGACCATCAGCCTTGCACTTTAGTGAGACCAGTTTGGTTCTTTAACATATGCTTTATCTGTTCTTGTCAACCGTTACTGGTTGCAGTATAGCATCCAAGCGCAAAAGGGCTACTTTATTCAGTGTGAGTAGCGAAGTGTTGAAGTTTTAAAATTTTGTTTGTCTTACAGAAGTGGTGCATCCCGATTCCTTCCCCATCAATCATTTGTTTACTAACTCATTTCGTTACTCGTAGTGGACTTCCTTGTTTCCCCCATGCCTCTGCCGATTCAACCGTTGAGGAGAACGAAGTATTTTCTTATCAGTTTGTTTGTCACGTGATTATCCACCATTCGACAACCGAATCAATGTTATACTTCAATCACCAATCGATTTTCCGGTCAAAATGTTTCCATTATCAATTAAATTGTTATCTGGAATCATTCATCATTCGATATCCAAGCTCGAATAATTGAGAAAAATGTCGCACGAAATTCAGTCACATGGCCATTTCAAATCTGTTAACTTGATTGGCTAGTTCAGCTATTCACTCACGATGGTTCCCCTTCCGGTCATCAACGTGCTATTCGGTTCAGCTATTTTCAACTATGTGTGTGTGTGTAGTTTGAGCTAACCGAAACTCCTATCCCCCTGACACTGTGACTGGTCTTGTGTACCTTCACAACCCGGCAAGCAATACAGATTGACTCCCCAGCAAACTGAAGGAATAACCGAAATGTACAGACCATTTGCGGAACGTGTAAACGCATAGTTGTTCCTGTTTCAATATGGAACTAAAAACTCACACGATTCACAAAGTCTTATGCAATTTAAGATCAGTGCTCATGTTTTCATTAGTCGAGGTGCCTTCATCCTGGATCAGTATCTAGTTCGTGATATGCGCTCACGCCTTGAAAATGTTATCGCCAGTATTTAGAGAGACTTTTTTGTTTAAGGTATGAGGTTGACTTACAAGCGAACCAGAGAAGACCGGTGAAGTATCACAAACAACTGAATTTCTAATTTGTTAACACTAATCTGGGTAGAAGTCCAATGAATAGAGTGATATGAAACCTTGCAAATATTATTCAGTCCTTTGGATTTCTCCCAAAATAAAACCGTTGTGTCTGTGGCCTTTTTTCTAATTCTCGTCGGCGAGAGATTTCGGTATACGACTAACAGTACGATTCTGTGTTGCGCTTTGTGATTTGAGGTTCGCGCTTAGCCCAATAACTGCAACGTCATTCCTTCCTCACTTATTGCCAACCCTTTAGCATTGTGATTGCGTAATAGTGGTTTGAAAGACAAATTGGAGTCAACTGTGCGTCTTGTCATGAGAGGTTTTGCAACAGATGACCCTGGATTTCTTGTGATCACTTGGTCATCAATTATTGGTTGCCTCATCGATTTCCTCAGCCACTTTGGAATATGTTCGGCCATCCGTTGTGAGAGCTGACGGTTTTTTCAACCTATGTATGCGTTACGGCAACTGCAGATGAACTGGTATACAGTGTGTGTGAAATGGAACCGATTTGCGGGCCCCATTTATGTTTGTCCAAATCAATTCCATGAATGGAGGCAATGAATCGGAATTGGGAATGTACGGTCTAGAGCTGACTTCAAACGAGGGCGCGCATCATTGTAAATGTGGCCACCTTTGAACGCAAGCTTTATATAGATGGCTTTTATACTGACATTTTGCACTGGGCTACCTTGTGGTAATGGTTTACTTTGAAGGTCTATAAACCACTGTTTAGCATTGTTCTCCTTAGGAGATCTTCTTCCTTTAGTGTATCTATCTGAAGAATAAATGTTTTGGGTTGAGTTACCTTGTGGTAATGGTCTACTGTTCAAGCATGTCTAACAGCCATCAGGTACGCTTGTGATAAGGTGAGTTGTGTTGTGCATGCACAAAATTGATCTGAGTGGAGTCCCGAAGTTTGTGAATTTTGTTTCCAGTGTGAACACTTGTATGAAATGAAGGAAAAAATCCCCTATGACTGAGCTGCAATCAAGCCGTGGGCTGTGGCTCTCGACTAACGATGTTATCACCTGGAAATTGTTGTTGTTTCGTTACCTGGATTGTTTGAAAACCGGGTTTTTCAACTCTCGATAACGGGGTAGAGGGGATTGATTGATGGGTGAGTGAAAGTATTATTTTCGCATCAAAATGGATTAGTACGACTATTCATTGAAGCTCTAACTTTTTCGTTAGATGCTAGCTTTTCTCGAGAAAATCGGCTGTCCTAAAATATCTAAGGATGGCACAGACGGTAAACTATCTACATAGTGTACTTATGGTGTCGATCGTAGCACATTTAATTTCTTACCAAGTATGATTTAGTATTTGAATAAAACAAGTAACACAATATGAGCAGAATTGATATTGGTCATCAATTTCTCTTTTTTCCGAGTTTCTAGATTTTTTCGAGTTTTTGTCCTCTATGGTACAAAATTGGATTGGTAAGAACCTTGTTCTACAGAGTTCTTCGCCTGTGCAGTCCGGAAGTGATAGAAAGTGAACAGAGAGATTTGACGATTACCTTGTCCTCTAACGGTTATCCCCTGCTTTTTATAAAGAAATATTGCACACCTACCATTCTCAGGCCAACATACACTACGGTCGAAAATAAACCACTTTTCATTAGTGTACCATTCAAAAGAGACGATGTAATTGCACGGGTTAGTCGTCGGCTTCGTACTACAGTTGAGTCCACCTATCCTGCCGCGAAGCTGATCATGATTCACAGAACAATGAACTCATTAATGCGGTCAAACATAGACAGATCCAATGATTCCGTCACCTCCAGTTTCATTTATCTTTTTCAATATACTTGCAGTTCGCGGCACGTCGTAATGACTGAACGCCGGCTGTCGACCAGAATGAGAGAGCATGTTCCGAACAACTTATCGCTTCGCGGAGGAAAACCTTCAGCAAGCACAGTGACACGACACATTTGCTGGATACCGGACACTGCACATCGACAAACGCAAAGCTTTCCGCGTTGTGCTCGAAGTTCGAGGCCCAAGGCTGCTTAGGTTTCCTGAAGCGGTTGTCATTAGCCGTTTTAAAGCCTGACCTATACGTGCAAAACGCCTTTGTGATGCAGTTGTTGTTACCATGGTAATTCCTCTCCCCTTTTCTTTCCATCATTTCAACCGTTCTCTTACATCATTGTTAATACTTCACTCTTCTAATTTTTTTATTACGTAATTCTTGTTGACCTACTTAATTGAACAATTTTCTTACTCCGTTAACTTTCTACGTCGGTTCGAATTGATTTCTGGTTGTATCTTTTTCATATTACGTAACCATGTCCAACTCTCTTTGCACGAAGGCTAATCGTTTTCCAGTACGTAACTGTTTCTATGCTAACATTCCCCTCCTCTTTCACCCATACCCAAAAAATGACTTTGATAATGACTCAACCACCCAATGCCTTCTCCCTGAACCCATGTAATTATGTAAATGTCCATATATGGTATTCTTATGATACAATTTGACCTATTTAATGTGCGTAGACAGCTGATTGAGAGCACACAAAATTCATGACCAATATCAGTTCTGCTCCTATTGTGTTATTTGATTTATTCAGATGGATGAAAAGGAAAGAATGTTTCCGATATGATTTAGTATATAAAATTGACCTTGATTTGTTTAGTTATCACTGAGTAACCAGACCATTCAGATCGATCAAATTTAATAATGATGATGATGATGATAACTTATTAATTATGACCATGTCCAATCGAATATCCTAAGAACAAAGCCCCCTATGGGATAAAATACATTCAACTTCACTCCATCTTGCACGTGAGCATCTTTATCTGCTCCACTTTCGATAGCTTTGAACCGTGTGCTATTACTCTGTTTCAACCAATGACATATTCATGGTCTTGGTGATCACCTAATCACCTGTTGCATGCGAAGTGAAGATTACTCAATATTGTATGGTTAGTTATGGCCTAACAACTCTAAGGTATGCAACCTCTGTGGTGAGCTATGAAGTGCACTTAACGACAGCACTCAGTTTGGGAGTGATAGATAGCACTTTATCCCCCCCCTCCGCCCCTCTCCCCAGCGGGATAAATCGGTCTACCGAAATCGGTTGGATGGTTGGATTCTCTTTATGCAATTTAGCTTTCTGTAAATCTGTGGCATGGAATCAAAATTATTCTGCAGATAGAAGAAACTGACTTCCAGCTCTTTGATTGATATTGAACAACTGAATGGCACGCATTCTTCGTCTGTCACAACCCAAATATCTCGCCTCGAGTTCTCCAAACATCCTATCTTGGTTTCAACCCATTACCTATGGTGAACTGTATACACACATGCGTTCGTTCTCTCAAGGTATCGAACGCACCTGGTCCAGACAACTTAAATCCCACACTTTTTAAGCACGGTGCTGTGCAGACATAGCNTTTCATTCGAATTCTGACTTATTTTCTGGCGCCCGGTGAAAATGACGTCTATCCGCAAAGGAAAGACAAAGACCCCAATAACGAAACGTTTCAGACCCATTGCTCTCACTTTCCGTAGCTAGAAAATTGATGGAACGATCATTTCTGAATCGGATTCAGTGATCACTTACCACTCCCGATCACATTTATCGGTTTACCTAAAAACATAACCGCTCAACACTGGATGCCGTTTTCTCTCCAGTTCAATTCAATCTGCAAGTCTTCGAAGGTGAAAGCCGAATATGTGCACTTTGCATTTCTTGATTATTCTTTCACTTTTGACTCGGTGTTTCATTCTAATTTTCCTAACAAGCTGCCCTCATTTGGTTCTCTGAACTCTCTCTCCCTTGAAGGGGTTTGATAATCATTACTGTTCACAAAGATATATCAGTATGTGAAATTGTGAAGAAGACAATCAACCGGATCATTCAATATAGTTCGGGTGCACTTCAAGGTACTGTCCAATCCGCTTATCTTTTTGTCACTTAAATTACCCCCC
>UZAN01050032.1:7360-21078 GCA_900618425.1 Echinostoma caproni
TATCCACCGCTTTGAGTACATGCGTCCGCATTTCGGACCAGGTAGAGGAACGCACTCCCTGCCTCACCTACAAGGTGTTGTAAGGTTGGGTGAGTAGCGTGCAGTCAGTCCCACATCAAAGCAACCGACGCCTAAATAACGTAAATAACCCAAATTATTCCATTGCTGATCGGAGAACCTGAATCCATTGAACAAGACCCTACAGAACTCATCTGTTTCACAACGTGAAGTGCGTATAAATACTTGACAGTTTCACTCTGTTTTGCTTTATCCTATCCACTCTTGTACCTGTTTCCGTCTATTCCCGTCCAACGATCTGCAGGCAGCTTCTTGTTACTTTACTCACTGATTGTCGTATGTCCAATCATCTCACCGTTCATCTGGTATAACGGTTCTTGTTTTTTGTCCTACTTCCACTGACTTGCTCTTTTAGAGCATTCCGCCATCCTCAAAANCTCCGAGACCTTTTCCACTTTGTGTTCCATTTGTAATGCATCCAAGTCCGAGCGATAATCGGCATGGTTAAGGGAGATGCTGCAGTTCTGCATCTTGATGATCAAGTTTGATATAGACCTAGTATCGCCTAGTGTGCGTTTCGCTTCTGCCAGCACCCCGTCAATCATGTTATGTGCCAATCGGAGTGGTCGGCCAAACATCTTCAGTATATTTCTCTCTATTGGGTAGCCCACTGCCGGGTCCAGCGTTGCACACTCTTGTATAGCTTCTTTAGCTTTCCCACGACAATAATGCAGCAGGAATAAAATCCTCTGCCCTGCATCGGTGATTTGCATTCAACGAAGTTTTCATATTGGTGATTAAATTAACAGTATTGTTCGGGATTGCCGTCAAATGGTGCCAGTTTAACTGTTGGTAAATCAACGTTTACATGGGCGTACAATTTTTGCTTGAGTATAGATTTTTTATTCGGAGAGTAGCTACCATGGGCAATCTTAGCTCGAGGTGTTGTTACACCGTTGAATTTGGTCTTTTCACGTTTTGACTGTTCTATCTGCTGTGTAACTAATCTCAACTCATGCTCTAATTCAGAAACCCGCAATCTAAACATATAGATATCCTTAACATTTGAATCCACACATAAAACAGCACTGACAGAACTAACAGATGTAACATTTTCTAAAGAATCAAAATGACCTACAGACTTCCCTCTCCGAGAGACTTGCCGGGTTACTACCCGTTGAGTTCCAGTTTCCCTGGTTCCTCGTCTGGCCACCTTCGAACAAGTTTTCTCGTTTGATTCCAATTTGAGTACTGTACGTCAACCAAATCGCAATTAATTGACGCGTAGCCAAAATAGATATGAATCCCGAAACCAAACACGAGTGATTCACAGTGTTTTACGACACTAAATTAGGGAAATCATTACAAAATGTACAACAAAGCAAATCTCAGGTTTGCGACCAAAAGCACTCAAGCAAGTGGACCCCAAATATGATGTTCAGAGAGAGCCAACAAGTCATTCACGTTCTCTGACCACGTCAAATTGAAATATGGAGTGCATCAAATCAAGAGATGAAGAATAATTTGGGATGTTTGTGATTGAGAAAGGTCAATGGAGAAGCAACACATGGATAGAGTTATGTCACAGGATCATCGTGGGTTTGGAAGGATTTTCAAAAAAAAATGAACACGGGATACAAACACAATTTTCTACCATTTATTGTACAAAATGATCATGCACACCAGCAGGACTTAAGGTTTTCATTGTGAAATATGCCATTTTATAGGGTGATTGTGAAGAAAATATGGAAAAAACGTCCTCGTGGATTGCGCTTTTTCTTTGTAAAATCAGCGTCACTAAAGTTTAGTGATGTTGGCGGATGTGCTTCCGTAGGTTTGGAGGTTCCTGGGTACTGAGAGAGAGACGGAAGATTGTGTCATATACAAATAGATAGTAAATACCACGTTTCGATAATCTCCAAAATGGTGGTTCTGGCTGCATAAACGTTCGATGACTGTGTCGTGGAATTTGGTAGCAGAAGGAGAACAGGGGAAAAATTTGGCCTGTTTGTGTTATATAACATTCTCGGTGAATATGGTATACCAGATTGAGTTTAACTGGTTCTTTAAAACGCTCACCACCTCGTTTGGCAGTTTACTGCAGTCATGTACTACCCTCATGCCGAAGAAATTCTATCGTATCCTTGCCTTGTTGAGGTTATTCCCCCGGACAACTGTGTTCATGCTACGTCTTAATATAGTTCCCTCTGTTATTCTCAGGGTTTTAAAGTCCTTCAAGATCCGTAGGACATCAATCCGGTCTCACCTTCTCCATCGTTACTCTACAGAGAAGAGTTAGAGTCCCTCGGTTGTGATAATCATCCCATGAATTGCCTCTGCACCTGTTCCAACGTTTTGATGTTTGAACACTTGAAAAAATAATTCAAAGTGAAACCATAGGTCTGATGAAGTGTAGAAAATAATCTCAAGTTTTCTGGAGCTCATCGCACTTTTCAATCGGCATAGGGCTCTCCGTGTCTTCTGGGTGGCCGGCTTTCATTTCATAGACGGTTTAAAATCTTACGACACTGATCCCCAGATATCTTACACCGATATTAACTGGAATCGGCGTCTGATACCCCAACGAACTGTAGTGAATCAACCAACCGACACACGCCATCCGGGAACCCACGCTTTCAAGTATCTAGACATAGAGCCACAGGACAAAGATATCGACCAATCAAGACCATACAGCGTGAACAGAAGTGGAGAAGGATTATTGGTCGGTATGTATATTCCCAATGACTTTATAGTCATCTATTACTTACTACCGTTGATTTGTTTCAATAAAATACCATTACTTGTGTAGTCTTTTTCCTGCTCCTCGATAACAGAAGGTCACCGCCTTCGATTGCGAGTGACATTGTGCGCTTCAGCTGCGGCCGTCATTCGTGATCCATAATGCGCATTTACTATGCAGACCTAGACCTCGAGAAAAATTAGGATTCCTTTGGTCAATTGACTGTAGGCATTTCCTCACATGCAAGTAGAAGTCCCAGTTAACCAACTGGTCATTGACCCTGTGGAGATCCCTTTGAATCTACTTCCTATTGGGGGAGCCCATTATCTTGACATCGTATGGTAATTTCGAACACGGAGTTTCTAATTCGTCAACAAGGTCACTTATTTAGAGGTCTTCTATGGCATCCCACTAAGTATTTTACATTTCTGAGACAACCTTTTGTTCCCACTATAAAGTTCCACCCTTCAGGCCCTCATTTATTCACCTCACCTGTGATGAAAACAAGGGATGTGAAAGTCGGGTCAGGAATATACTTGAAAGCCTGTTGGGTAAGCCTAGCCATATAAAGCAACATTGGGCTATATATATCCCAATGGTATTGCATATAGAACTCGGATGGTGCATTAACATCGATGTTTCTTTTTTATCGTAGTACAGGGGCAGCATAACAAATATATAGCTATACACACTTGTGAACCATAATATTGGCTCACTTCATGTTTACGGGGCTGGTCAGCGACCAAACGCTAATATTGTGACCAGTTATCCGTAAGACTTCGCTTTTGTCTTATTGTACGGAGCCCTAGGAAACATCTCCACCCAGCTTTCTCGTTTGGGATTGAGTTTGCGTTCATCAATTTATCCTGTAAAGATGGGTTATAAGTGCACAGATGTCACTGAATAAATCAAAAGAAGAACGTATCTCAGGGGATTTTTTGGGTATATTTTAATTTTCAGTAATTGTTTTGTAGAATCTCGTCATCCTCGTTGATATCATTAAACCAGTGGACCAACAATGTTGCAGGAGAGTAAACGATCTTTGGCTCAAGTCATACTAATTGCAAGGTTTGCTTTACCTAATGGTACTTAAGTAATAAAAATTTAATAAAGCAGTAGAAAAATCTTTTAAGTGAATTCTGAAGAAAGCTCTAAAACTACTTGAGAGACACTTAATATTTTACTAAAGTGATCTCAATGTTATCAAATGGTGCACGTTTTACGGCACAAGAGAAAAATAATTTGAAAGAAGGCAACTTAAAGACACGCGCTAATTTGTATTTCGTTCCAATCTGCAGAACAAACTTACAGCTTCGGGTTTAGATCATGGATGACTTCAACGAATTTACATCTCAATGTTTCATTGGTTAGGTTCTTTTTGCGCTGATCGAGATTGCGTAGAGGCCACGCCCGTTCTTTGTGACAAACGTTTTCCCTCGAGAAGTGTTGTAACATCTGTGTTTCAAGGAATAGGCTGGGTCTGAATGATATCGGGACGTCAGTACCACTTGCGCAGTTACACGTTTTGGTTGTTTCCCATCTGTTCTCCCCGGGGGATCTGAAAAAGAGGGAACTAAAAACCGACAGTCTGGGCTCTATCAGAACAGGACAGTCCACAGGACTTGCGGCTCGAGTCAGTATGGTTGTCCAGGTTTCTGCGTCTACGGGCCACGTGTGTCTTGTAACGCTTCGAGAGTGAGTTGGTCGGTCCTTGGTAGTGTAAGGGTACTGCCGCGGAGCAGGGAAGCCAATCAGGTTTGATTTTGGTGAAAGAAGCACCAGATGATCAGTTCTAGGCTAACCAGGAGGCCCGTGTACCCCGTCAAGAAACAGTAGAGAACCCACAGGCATGCAAAAATGGGTTAAGATAAGAAAAGAAAAGTAAGCCAGTACTGGGAGGANTGTGGGAAGCTAGAGTTAGACAAGTGAGGTGAAGGTAGTTGAAATATATTGGGATGATATAGTTATTAATAAAGAGGATGAAATGAAGGCGGTGTTTAGGAAAGCTAAGGATGCAGCTACCACTAAGGACTGACTATTTTTCTTGAGGCTGATCCGCGGAAGGTTGCGTCCCGCACCTCCTCAAGCCGTTTTTTGAACAGGTCCAGTGTGGACGCCGAGACATCCACATCAGGTAGTCTTTTACAGGCGATGACGACACTGAGAAAAGTAGTTTGCCCCTTATCTCTTTGATGCAAAAGGTTTGACCAGCTTTAGCTGGTGTCTTCTTAGGGCTGGATTTTCACTGAGGGAGAAGAGTTGCCTGCTAGGCTGCGAAAGTCCGTTCAGTACTTTAGAACACTCTATTAGGTCACCCCTCTTTCGTCTGTCAGATAAAGAGAGCAAGTTTATCTCTCTCAAGTGCCTCGAGTACGACATCATCTTCAGGTCAAGAGAAAAAAATGTCTCTGGACGTGTTCTAGAGCCTTTTGATCTCGCACGATGAACGGTACCCATGCCTGCACGCAGTGTTCGAGGTGTGGTCGCACCAGGGTCTTGTACAGGGAGAGTAATACTACAGGGTACCTCGATGCTACCGTTCTTCTCGGCAAGAAAATCGCCTTTGAGGCCTTTGCTGGAGGTAGCTGGCACTGTCCTGTGGGTTGGAAGGAACCGTACCTGATGATACTCAGATCCCTGACCTTATTGGTGATTTCCACCGATGTGGGCATCGTACAATTTATCATCCTAGTCCCTGCTAGTGATCTCGCCTAAGAGTAGCTGTTTGCGCTGTGCCATCGTTTAGGGGCAATAGCCACTCCTCCGTTCACTTCTGGACTTCGTCCAGGTCGTCCTGAATGGCGTTTGTAGATGAATTTTACATCATCAGAAAACAGGAAGGAGGGGTGTACTATCCTCTTGGTCGGGTCGTCTATGTAGATGAGAGACAGTAGAGATCCCAGCACGGACCTTCGGGACACACTCTTACAGAACGCTACCCGAGTGAACATTTCACTCTCTACCCTGACCTAGAAGTACCCTTAGTTCAACTGACGACCTGTTCAGACAGACGGAATATCTTTAGTTTTTCGACCATCAGTCGGCGACTGACTGAGTCAAATGCCTTTTGGAAATCTAGGCAACAGACTTCTACACACTCCCCTGGTCGATAGCATTCGGGCTCTAGTCCCAAGTTCGCCCTCGGTATTTTGCATCGGAGGGTTTACGGGGTATGCCAGGCGTTTCCAACCTGGGCTTACGTTTTAAGCTGGGTGGCTGTGGATTGGCTTGAGTGTGTAACCCTGGATGACTTATGGGTGGTTCAACCGCAGTAGGTGTTCCATTGGTTACCAGCTTAGGTAGTCGCACAGAGGGCAGCGTCGAAATTCACCCGGGTAGGTGTTCGATACATAAATACCCTTGATCTATCGCTAAGACCGGGCACTTGATATACGAATGATAATACGACCAACCACCTGTGTTCCTGTGCTCTCCTGGGGATTACTGATGGGCAATGCTTTTCGTATTCCAGTGGGCCTTTACGATTAATCTCCAAGGTACAGAAAACAAAGCAACATGAACCAAAGGGCCAGTGAGATATTAACACGACTCGCAACCAAATCAAAATGGCCATGCTATGGCTGCACATTACATTGGTCTTTTTTGTTTGTCGCGCGTAAACATAATTATCTCCATTATGCTTTTTAACCCCATCAACTCTGTTGACTGCAAGCTTCTATCATATATTGTACAATATGATCATACAACCCAGCATACCTCGGGAAAATCGTTGTGAACTATACCACTGACATTGTTTGGTGCCAACTACGCACTCAGAGAAACGGTAATAGAACATGAAGCTAGCTAACCAAGGAAAGTTGTCAACAGAGTCCTTTCCAACTTGTACGAAGACGACTTACTCTGTTCCTTCAACAGTATGGACGAGGCACAGATACATATCCAAATTTTGATCCAACTATTCCAGACAGGGGATGTTCACATAACCAAGTAGGTATCGAACTTACGAGACGTATTGCGAGATATCCCAGAACCTGAACGGCCCCCCCCCTAAGAAGCATGAAGGAGATGACACTCCCAATAGAAAGGACATAGGGGATTCAATGTGATGCCGAGTGAAATAAACTTTTCTTTTACCTGCGGCTATTATGATAAAATAAAGGAAGAAATAAAAGTTTACTGCACAAATCCCGTAAAACCTTGAAATGTTAAACGAGTGCAAGTTTAATCCCAGTGGTCTCGGATCTTTATGGTTTCCAACGTTTCTTTTGATCCTGCGTCCCGATTTGCCAGGTTCGGTCGAGGCTAAACTGCAGTGATCGTTGTATATTTAGAGTGAATCCGTGAACTGTATCCAAAAAGGTTACTTGAAATGTGGTAAGAGTAGGGGAGGGGGTGCAGTATCTGCATGCAGTCCGTCACATCGGATAAATCATGAAGATGTAACCTCTTATCCGATGAGTTTGGGGAGGGGGTACAGATTCAAAATGGAAAGGCGTGTAGGGTAAGGGGTGGAAGACAGTCCGTGCACGAGCATCATCGCTCTCCGTTGTACAGGCTCTGGGGTCGTACAGTCGCTCATCAAGCAGCAGTGAGCAATTTGACTCTCGTATTCTAATCATGTTCGGATGTACGTTCTATAAAGAATCTGAAAATAGTTTCCATCTATTCTGTAGAAAGAGCCTTGTAGTAAGTTTAAGACACAGGGGGTGGATTTACTAGCACTTTGTTAGTGGTCAAAAATGAGAGTGGCCTGGTCAGCCAGAAACCGAGGACCTTATGAGGTTCTACATTCCTCATGGTCGAGGAAGAGCTAGTCCTAAAGTGTGCACAGGGACCCTCCTAACCGACAAGCTGATTCATTTTTCGTCGTTTATAGGAAGGTTCCAGACCGTACACCAGTCTTTGACAACATCCATTGCAAAGTGAACAGCCGTGTGGTTGGTGCCCCAGAAGGATACATTGTCGGCGTACAGTGCGACGTTAACTCCGATCCTATGTGGCAGGTAATAAGGATGTACGAGGGAGATAAGGGGGCTAAGGACGGAATATTGCGCGACTCTGGCAGAATTGGAAGAAGCAGATGAGAGTGTTGAAGTTATACGGACCGGGAAGGTTCGATTCGTGAT
Organism: Echinostoma caproni; assembly: GCA_900618425.1. Taxonomy (NCBI): domain Eukaryota; kingdom Metazoa; phylum Platyhelminthes; class Trematoda; order Plagiorchiida; family Echinostomatidae; genus Echinostoma; species Echinostoma caproni. The sequence goes on from UZAN01050032.1 coordinate 15,206, forward strand.
AAAGTCGCGAAGAAGGCCAAGGAGTCTGACAGACTCATTGAGGCCGTTTGATGGAAGCTTATAAAGTAAGGGTTCGTGGGGTACCCGATGAAAAGCCTTAACAGAGTCAATGAAGTCAATTTGTGGAAAACCAATCCGTCATCATGGGCTTGAGTTAGGCCCTCCATGACCGATAGCATATTGGAGATGCAGGATCTTAGGGTTGGGAATAAAGTTGGTTGTCTTATAAGTGTTTCAGTATTGCTCTTTTACAACCAGTTGGAAGACTATGCTGGGTATGCTAGTCAAGCTGATGGATCTGTAGCTGCTAGGAGTTTTCCGGTCTCCTTTTTCAAACTAAGGGAATATCATGCCCCTGTTCCAATATGTAGAGAATATTCCATCATTTAGGCACTTTTGGAAGAGGATGATTTGGGAAGTGTTAAGGACCAAGTTGTCTTCTTTTACCACTTGAGGTTGTATGCCGTCTGGTCATATTGAACTATATGGATTCGGTGATCTGAGAAGTGTTTCGGTCTCCTCGGGAAAGATGATGAAATGTTTTAAGGAGGGAGAGGCATAAAGAGAGGCCAGATTGGGGTGGAAAGAGACAGGAGGAAAGATAAAGGTGGTTTCAGAGTGGGAGCGGAAGATTTCGGCGACCTAATCTGAAGAGGTTATGGGTGAGCCGTCCGGAAGCTCAGGAGCTAATGCTGATGAGGTTGATTACCTTTTACGCCGCAGTAATTTAAATAAAGAATTGGTGTTGTTTTGAGTACGAAAAATAATTACTTTCTGTGGTTTATTGTAGAAATCCCTAACTCTGTGCTTGCATAGGTTGCAGATTTGCCTGAACTACATAGAATCAGCGTCGAGTCCAGTTCACTTTGGTTTAGCAAGTAAGCGCGCCCGCTCGTCCATTAGGTGCAGGATGGAGAGGGGTACGAGATGTCTATTGCAGTTTGAACCCTAGGAAGAAAGAGGTGTTCTGCGTCACGAATTAGACTCTCGAGCAACTCATTTAGGTTGTTTGGATCAGAATGAACATTGCAGGTGCCCAGTTGTTTGGAGAGGAATGACCGTGAGAGTACACCATCGGTTATTTGGAAGGACCGTAGCATTCTGGGTGATGACCTGCAAGAAGCCAGCGGTAAATACAGTCAAGAGAGAGAAAATGATCCTATTTACCAACTGGGCTTAGACATGAAATCATGCCGATCTGACGTCTTTTGTTGGTGATCACCAGATCAAACAGAGAAGGACGTTGGCCTACACGATATCCCTTGGGAGAGGCTACATGTTGGTGCCGCGAATGTTCAACGGAGAGATTTATAGAGGGTACACCAAACATTCTACCTCTAGAGTGGCTTATGGGCCAGTAGATACTCGGGGCAATAAAGTCACCCAGGACTAGAATGTGTGAGAAAGCGCAGCTGGGACGGAGGTCGCGCAGCTAAGTTACAAGTGATTGGCCTTCCTCCTGTGTGTTCGACGGGAGCGATAAACAACGTCCAGGAGGAGAGAGTGACTGACCAGAAAGATTTTGACCCATAGGGTCTCAATCGATTGAATGATAGAAAGGAAAACACGCATAGTATGTGGGAGAGATTCATCAAGGAAGAGAGCCACTCCGCCAGCGTGACCACTGCCTGAGTCCTTCATGTGCAGGGTGTAACCATCTATCATTGTTTCACCATTGAGTAAATCTTGACTGACCCAAGTTTCAGTTGTGGCTATTACGTTTGGCTTCTTATCACTATCCATTTCCCTCAGTATAAGATTTTATTATTTATACTGAGTCAAAAAAGGGCGTCTTCCGTTAGATTGGCACGATATCCAGTGGTGAATTTATTCGGAGTATAACTAAAAAATTAGAAGCAAGATACAACAAAATCTTCCAAAGACCGTGCTGCTTTCCTATTATGCACACTCTGAGTGACCCCCACTTCTATCCATTCCCGTCTAACGATCTGCAGGCTGCCTCTTGTTAATTTACTCACTGATTGTCGTATTTCCAATTATCCCATCATTCATCCGGTATATCGATTCTTGTTTTTCGTCCTTCTTCCACTGACTTGCTCTTTTGGAGCATTCCGCCATCTCGAACCATTTTCTCTGACACCTTGTCCACTTGTGTTCCATTTATAATTATGCTTAATGCGACCTTCAAAGTTTTCCTCTTCGGCTTCTCATATATGGATGATCATGTTGTACATTTGATCATGCCTATGCATTCTTCACGGGTCTCCGTGAAATATACACTTATTATTATTATAACTGATTGATATGCACTTCTAAACCTGCTCATTATGTATTTAAGCAGGTCTGATAGAATGGTAGGGGTCATTAAGTGGTTTTGAGTGGGGTAGGGGGATTGTTGTGCGCCATCCGTTCCGGGGGGAAAGTGTCTCTTGTGAGAGCCTCTTGGCGATTAGTGCCGTGTTTTTGGCATCAATGTTTCGTACTGGTGAGTTTGAGTTACCAGGTCTTTAGGATTTGACTCTGTCTGGTGGACGAGAGCTATTTACTGGGAACAGAAGCATGCAAGAAGCAAGATCATATGTGCAGTATAATCATATGTGAAAGTGCAGTGCAAAATATGTTGAAGGTCTGCATGTACTTAGCAGAGATACAGAGTACAACGGGTAAGGGAAGTGTGGCTTCAAACACCGATTCGCTGGCGTTTGGGAGCACGTATTTGAGTCGGGCGGGGCTGACTGACTGAGCCACTGAGCGGGATCGCAGTGAAGGTACACAGCAGATAGGTTTCTCACTTTTTTGTTTTTTGGAATTTTTCATCCCCTTCTAATTACAACGGATCTTCACTTGCCGCTACCGTTGGCCCTCTCGCGCTGCTTATATTATCTCTGCTTCCACTTCTTTTCTAATCATGTCTATCTCACTCCACAGAATAACTTCACTCTTGAATGCTTCACTCAAACCTTGGACTTTGCAGGCTTATTCCTTTTGTGATTTAGTTGCTGTATAGACCGCCCGCTAAGTGGCTTACAGATAACAACTATGATCCTGCACGCACGAAGTGATATCAGTGTCTGCAGGTCGGGACATCCGAGTCTACTAACTCTATTCTAACAAAAGAGGAATTTTATTTCTCCTATTGTTCCGGCACCGGGGGATATAAGGAGCTCACTAGTGCAGGAATCTGGACACTCTGGCAATTGCTGTCACGGTCCTGGATACCAACTGAACTAAACTGAACTGGATCGAAAGGTGTAATGCGAATAGAACACAAAGGGGACAAGGCCACAAAGGTATTTGGGAAGAATGGCAGAATGCATCACGTGAGCCTGTTACTGGAAATAGGAAAAGCGGAAATCGTTATAGCAGAAAGATGATGGGAAGTTTGGACGTCTGACGTTCAAGGAATAAAATAGGGAGGGATGGTCAGTGATCCAATGGACAGGAAAGATAGAAACAGTCTCATAAGAATGATTGGGATTGAACAGACCAGGCAATTTATGCATTCTTCAAGGTACATGTATTTCACTGTAGCTGCGCTGCAGTTGACCTCTGTGAAGTATCATTCAATTGTTTCAGGAGCTTAGATCAGTGTTTGTATTATATTGTATTCAAGTTTTAGCAAGTGATATAAGTTTTCAGCCAAAAATAGATCACCGTTACAATTTTGGCAAAAAGAAGTGAAAAATTGGGACGGAAAACGTAAAAATCTATGAGTTAATTAATAAGTGCATTAGGAAACTCAGGGCGAACACTTTCCTTGTCGGTCAGCATTGGAGCAGGGTAGAGTATCAAAGAGATTCTGTTTATCCAAGACAAGATAAGTTGGTACGTAGAACGAGTGGAAGAGTGGGATTTGCATGCACACAGGTTAATGTGTAGAGGATGGGTAGAATCAGATAGGATAATGTCAACAAACTTAGGGTACGCATCAATATGGGCATTACACATATTGCCAATCGGAACGGATAAAGGAGCTTGGGAGACACGGCTGATCACTGGGAGGCTAAGTCTCAGCAACTTGAAATCAGCCTTCAGCAAACCAGGAGAAACTGCAGAAGAACAGTAAAGGGGTATAAGAAGGACAGATTGTTGAACGAAAGCGTTTTTCATCGACAAGTCAGAAGAGAAGTGGCGCAGTCTTAGCCAAAAAGAGAGAACTTCCAGATTGAGAGCAACAGTTTGGCTATGCAAGGACCAGAGAAGGCTATTTTCCAGTGTGACACCTAAGTAATTCACATGGCTGACCGTGCTCATTGGCTTCTCTGAATCTGTACATTATTGGAGGGAGATGGGAACGGTTTAGAGTAAAAATACATTCAGGGCTTTTTCAGGATTAAGATTAGTACCGGAAGAAGTGGAATATGAAAAGGGGTAGGAAGGGTGTATCGACCTGATTGGAAAAATTAATCACGTCACAGGTTTTGTTTCGGTTCGGTTCGATTAACTGTACACCGATGTGACCCATTACACAGAGGACCTTTGAATGTGCTTTGCCCATTATCATGCACCGATTTAATCCGACGACATACTTTGTACTTTGTTGTCATTGTTCACATACCACCTCTAAGCATTCCTTGTCCCACTCATTTGTGCTTCATCTACCGTTATCGTCCTTGAACTCTCGCTGTTCAACGCTTGCCATTCTCGTGCGTCATTACGTACGAACTACCCTGGATCCGTTCCCCCACCCACGTTTGGTTCTAGTTCATTGTGTTCCCGTCCTCTTTATGTTGACCTTCATATTTGATCATTTGCTTCATTTGCTTAGCGAACTGCTTTGTTTCATAGGATCCTGTGAACCGTTTTTGTGCCTTGCATTGACCAATGACTGCACTCCATCATCGAGTACTTGCGATTGGTGTTTCTATCCCTTAAATTGTCCCTTTTCTAAGCCTAGTTGGCATTCCTATTGGTGACCGCTCCGCAGGTGCTTTGTTCTGCGCTTTGACCCGCTTTATATCTTGTTCTTGTACCGTTGAGACCAGATTGGCCCAAAATTTGAGGTGTGGCGCTTGTTTTTATACATATTTGTCTGCTTATAGTACACGTAGATTACCGGTTTCTCGTTTTATGGAATCGGACTTGCGGTTCGTATCTAGGAGTCACTCAACTACTGGACGAAAGTCCGATACAATGGGTTTGCGTTATATTCAATCGGTTCTGATTGGTTAGATACAGAAACAGAAATAGAAATATCATCGGCACAATTAAAATGTCAAACGGGGGGAGTAATACGTAAGTCAGTGACATAAGTCGAAAAATGAAAGGACAATAGCAAAGCACTCGATATATTGAGTGATACGGTAGACTGTCTTCTTCCCAATTTATCATACTGATCAGAAAGCCATTGAAGAATAGAAGCGGGATAACCAAAAGATTAGAGCTTGCTAAGTAAAATAGAATGGGGCACCTAGTCGAAGGTGGAAGAACAGTCGAGAACTGCACAATGTACATGTTTGGCTTTCTCGTTGAGGGACTTAGATGAAATGAACTAGAGAGGAAACGTCATCCAATGTAGAGCGGTTATGTCCGTATGCAAACTGTTAAGTATCATTGGGGTTGTAAAAGGATAACTAAAGGCGATGCAAAAATGATCGCTCCATCAGTTTCAAACCAATGGAAGTGAGAGCAATTGGTCTGAGACGCTTCGCTATTGGGGCCTTTGACGTTCCTTTGGGGATGGGAGTAATTCTCACTGGGTGTCAGCAGTCCGGAATAGTTAGTAGTTTGAGTGAAAGATTAGCTATGTGCGCAAACGTCTGAGTCAGTGGCAGAGCACCGTGTTTAAGAAGGTAGGACTTAAGTTGTCTGGACCAGGTGCGGTCGACATCTTGAGAGAACACATGCAGTTATACTGAAGCTAACCGGAGTTAACGGCCTTCCGGTATATCTTCTTACGGGTCTCAGTATCG
>UZAN01050033.1:0-12743 GCA_900618425.1 Echinostoma caproni
ATGTTACCCGTTTCTCGTTCAGCTGGTTCTCAGGCGGGCAGGTTGCTGTCTCCACATGTCAGACTGCTATCTTCTAATCCCCTTTTTCCCAGGACTCCGAAATTGTGGAACACTCTTCCCAGCTCTGTGTTTCCAAGCGCTTATAAACTTACCCACTTCCAAGCAGAATTAACAAGTTGGTTCTCATTTGCGTTTCCCTCCCCCCCCCCACACACACACCATGCCTTGTACTGTATGTCGTTGATTATGTGGTTTACCCCTTTTGGTTTAAATGATGCAGTGTATAAAGAGAAAATGTAAATCGATGTGTTGGTTACACTAAGCACCAGTTAATTTACATTCAACTAGTTTCCTATCCCGTATTTGTTAACACATCTACTCTCACAAGCTTGGGGTCTACAAAATTCTGCTTGGTGGAAAGACAGAGAGTTTGTATCATGTTCAATGGGTACAATGGACAAGGGAGCGTTCCGGACAGTATATCACCTCGGTAATTAACTTCCAGTTGAAGCATACGTCATCCAAACTGAATCATGATCTTCGGTTTGAGCACACTTCACGATCTGTGAATCAAGTGACCAGGCTTCTAAAGTTAGCGGCATTGCCACTGTATACATGGTGCTTGGGCCGAGGGCCGGGTTTACACTTCTCGGCTGAAATCTAAACAGTACGCCATCCAACTTAATGACTAACTATAGGTCAAAAGCGGAGGTGATCAACCAGTAGGGGGCACCAACTCATCGCCCAGCAAGTTTTGTTTTAACCTTCCCCCAGCACGATCATCATCGCTTAACTGCCCTCATTAATTGTGCCGAATGGTAGCAATTTGAGTAGCGTCTTCTCCTTCCTGAAAGTTATCTACCGTGTCACTAATACCAACTAAAGGATTGCAGTTCATTCGGACTGAAGGATGCCTAGGAATAATCCATCAACCAGTGCTAAACTACCCGGCGACTCCAACGCCCCGAGGAACTTCCTTGAAGTATTAGAAAGACGCCTAGGTGGCCCACATGCAATCTGAATGCAGATGAACAACAGATATCGGGAAAATTCAACCCTTCCCCGATCCCAGACTGATCTCACTGCTCACAGTCGAACACAAAATTAACGCGTTATACACAGGGGCCTCCTCACTGTTCCCATCAATGGATTCAATTTTGTCACATTATCATTTCCAACCGCTGCCATACATCCATTCAAGTTTGCTGCTCATACTAGTGGTAACTTATAAACACAGGTCGTTAAAACAAGCAGAGTTAAAGAGGGTTCTGATCAACAGCCATACCAAGGCTGTTAGAACCGGTTGTCCACATCGCAGTGCAAGCCAAATTTCTCACTCGGCTTTCGCAGTGCATCTCCCATATTGTCTCACAATGCGACGACCCTTCGAACAGTCTAACTAGGAATTCAAGCCTATGAAGTAGAGCTGATTCTAATACTCCTCCGAGATGAGGAACAAATTTCGGTAAACTTGCAATTTCCTTGACCCTTGTAGCTTTTAGTGAACGTTCACATAACCAGTCTTCTGGATGACAAATAGAGCACTACGCGCTACAGCGTTAAACACCAGTTCATCAAAGGCTTGGGGAAACACAGTGGGAGGGGTTGTGTAGCACAATGTAATGAGATAGATGAGGCTGCGTGTATCGATTATATTTATCTAATCAGGAGCTAGGCCCTGTGGAGGGATATAAGTACGGTACATGACACATAATGGTAACGTAGTTTAACTTGCTGGATACAGCTTGACTAATACAAAAATTGCTCTACCATGACTTGCTTCAAGTAGCCAATTGCTCCTGGTTTACAGAAGTCCTGCCACAAAGTATACCGCAAATCGTATGAAACCTCTAGACCAGATGAATTTTTCACATCGATTTTTCACGACTGGGGGAGGGGGAGGGGAATTTAGGTGCTAGGAGTGCTATCAGAAAATCGCGTTCTAACTGTTTAATCAATAAAACAAATGAACAAACTTTTATTATTGGGCAGTTATATCTCACCTACTGGACAAATTGCACGACGAAGCTTTCACACACGTACAAATGGCTGCTCGGTGTTGTGCAACTTGATGGAACCTTGGCACGGCATTCATTTGCCTGTGAGTGGTTGATGGTTTTTGTTTGTGTGGGATGGTAATGGACAATGGGAATTCGAATAAAAGAAGCTCTTAAGACTACTGGAAAAGAGCGTGGGGTATTTTCCCCACCACCAGCTATTAGGGCTTCGACTCCAGTTTGAGGGACGCGACAAAGATATTACACCCAGCTGATGAATCCCAACGGAAGCGAAATACACATTCAGTGTTTTTTTGTTGGACTTCACACATTTTTTGAATGCCCAGAAACCAACTTTTCACAGAAGAGAACTGCAATTTGAGTCGATTTTGGATGTATACTCACCGATTGGGCCAAGTGGAGGAATGGTCTAAATAACGGTTTGAGAGAATTGAAATTGTACAAAACAAACAACTGTATTCACTTTCATCTTGGTGATTAACTATTCACGAACATGATAGGTCAACCGATACTGGTATCAAATTTCCGAACAATCATTGACTAACTAACGCTGATTGCGCTGAAGTGACTGAACACATTTGGGAGTACACACCGAGCAGACATTGATTTTCTGTCAGATAATCTCAGAGAAGGGCTTAATTCCGGAGTGTAAAACTATCTGCTCAGAAGCTTATGGTCCAGGACAAAGGGTGATGATTCACCTCTCCGTGGTAAACGCCAATCAGATAGCTAGGCGTGACAGTTCCAGCACAACGAATCATAAGCCTACAATTTAGATCAATCAGAAATCAATGGGATTCAAATGATATTTCCTTATACGTATTATTTCAGCTCTATGATTTTCTTCAGTAAACCAACCACAACTGATGTGAATTTTCTCCTATATTTCAAGTTTGTAGATTCCGGGACAATTTCATCTTTCGATTATAATTGCGACTGCAATTCGTGATTCGAAAGAGAACACACAATTTCGGTGTTTCGTCAGGCGAGATATGACTGGTCACAGTCCATATTCCGTATATTGAAAACACTACGAAAAAGCGGGAAATTGTAACAAAAAACTTTCTTTGGCATAGAATTCGACCTCTTCCTACAAAGAGGTCACAGTAGATGTGAATCGAAGCTATTTTGGCCGTTGCATAGTTTGTGCTCTAAATTACCTAGGTGATCCTTCTTCGTTCAGAGCAGCCATGAACTTCTCGATGATTATTGTGAATCGAATAAATAGCTAAGTTTGTGATTCTTTTACATACAGTGATGAGATTAAATACCTAATGATAATAATTATTTTCATTATAATGATCTGTTCTTCCCTTTATAGATAATAAGACAACGATAATTCGTGAAGGGGTCATTCTTTTCTTTTACTTTTATTGTTTTTTGACGTCATTTTTGCGAATGTATCTAATGAATTTACGGCAATCTTCAGGAAGCGGAAGCAGAAGATCAAAGGACTGTGGCAATGATGGTGGTAAGACTGATCCTAACACAAGTCATTCAGGGGTATTAGTTGATGGCCAACCGCCTGACTTCTGGCAATCAAACGGGGTTTCGAAGTAGACCACAATGCTACCGTCTAGACGATGGTGATAGGTATTGTTTGATTGTGGAGAACGATAACCTATGATGTACGATCAGTTTTGCATACCTAACCATTGCTGTTGGAGTGTACTTTGTAATGCTGTCTGCAGTGCTAAATCGTTCAATCCCAATCACCCAATAAAGACTGCTCGGTATTAAAATTACTCTACAGACGACACGTGCAGAGGGCTCAGCAAATCCCCTTCTCGGGAATTTAACCGCTGCTGTTGGCCAATCGATCTAACGAGAGCAGAATAAGTTTTTCAGCTGGGTGAACGGATGGCTGAAATTCAATGCGGTTTGTGCGAGTTTCACCGAACGTCAATAACCCGCGCGCGAGAGAGGGAGAGAGAGAACATGGCAAGCAGGCAAGCCGGTTTCTGGCTGAGGGTACGCAAACAACTGTAAATCTGATTTTGACGTTTTGACCTTCATCCATCTGAATGCGGAGGTGGGGGAGGAGGGCGGGACAAAGGGAGGGAGGTTGTGCGTGCCAGTGTGGTTCTGGTCCATTCCGGTAAATCTCCTTTGATTAATAGGATACGTTCATCAACTCTTCCACGGTGCGATTGGCGCAGACAGGGTACGTTACCGGTGGCGGGGACTGGGTGAGGGGGCTATGAAGAACGCTAATTAATATGTGCGGATATCCGAATCGATCAGACACATAGTTCAATGAAGTCGTTGCACGGAAGTGTTTGTCAGTGAGCGAAATCTTAGACAAGGCAAATAGTTGCTTGCGTCCAAACGTTTCAACACTAGTTCACTTGTTTTTAGGGTGACAGTGATTTGAGATCTTTAAAATAATTAGATATACATCTACTGAAATAGGTCTGGTTTCAAAGAACCTATGTGTATTGATGGATTTACTCTGATTCCTCTTGTAGCAGAATCTGAGGCCACATCAATTTTTGAGAATGTTTAGCACCCAATCGTCATCAAGTTAGAAATGACTGCTTTTGTTTGTTGGTTGTGCTAACGCAACATGCGCACAAATAGCAGCAAGCCATCGGTTCCAGTACCGTTTTCAGTGCAATCAACGCGATCATACTAGATCGGTGTGTTGTACACCGGTATATATGGTTAACCTGATCCGTCACTGCCACTAACCTACCTACAACATTGTTCTTTCGTACACAACCCAAATCTACCACATTGGCAACCTGTCCCCGATATTTCTGGTATGCATCCATGTCCTTTAAATGATTTTTTCAGGTGTCAATCTCGATTTTCTCCTGGTGTATTTATCACTCATTAGCTAGCTAATATTTCTTCTGATCTTCAAACATCAGTTTTATTAGTTCTTAAACGCAACAAAACACTTACTCCTCGCAAACCTTGTACGTTGACGATTAAATAAGCATAGGTTTAACAAAGTATTAAAAATGCGTTCTTCTCGATCCGATTGACTGAATTCATTTTCTCCTACTGACTTATCCGAGCTACTTGTTTTGAAAAGTTCAATCACTAGCCGAGGTGATGCTTCCTTTAGTGCTTGTCTTGTGGTGGTGCTCTGCTCCTGACTGTTCCGCGACCGGGTGATTCACCAAAAAGGAACTGCAGTGCTGAGTAGAAATTTGAACTGCAGTTTATTTGCACTTTTAGTGGATGAAACTGTCACAAATGACAAAGCGTGATCCTAACATCGCTTTGTCCGGCGTGGTATATCTTTTAATGTAAATTTTGTGGTCCTTTATCTATTCTGACTATTTAATCAGTGTACATTTTGTCCCTAATCCCTCGTCGTTCTCATCCAAGATTGTTGTGAAACAAACACGGGTTGGGACGGCCTTTCTTCCGTTTTGTATGAATTCTTTCGGTCCATAGCCCGGCCACGAAGTCCGATGATCCTGCGATTCCATCAGCTGAATCGTCCGAAGCATGTAAGGCCTTGATAAATTTTTATAATTTTTCGAAAATGTCGAAAAATTTGAATGTTTTTATCTAACGGGAATCTAATCAGTCTAATATTATGGATAATTAACACAATGAATCATGTTTAAAATATGCGGTTTCAAATAGTCAATCAAAGCGCGCCCGGATAAATCCTCAGAAGTTTCCGCGGTCGATGATGCCATCAATGGGGAAGCAGTTCACAGATCAATTTCTATTTTCCCCATGAATTTTGTCGGGTAGCTACGCAGTTTCTGCCTGCACTGTGTCGAACTATTTATTGAGAGCTGATCTCACGAGATAACGCCACAGATTAAGCACATATTCCATCATTTGAAATCCAGTTAAAAAAGACTTGAATGAAACGTTACCGCTGAGTTAACAACTTTATTGCTCATGAGGGTACGAAAAAATGAAATTCAGCTCAAAGTCTTATGGCTACTCCCCTAACTGAAATAAAATGACTGTAGAATATTTTGTCATCAGTGGTGGCAGGGTTTTGTCTGCTTCAAGCAAACAAGCTTCAATTAAACTAGAACAGCATGAAAAACAGAGGAATCGACAATGTAACCTTGGATATTTGTAGTAATTGTACTAGCTGTAGTACGCGCTGAATACGAAATAGGAATCAGAGGGGGACAGATAGTATGTACAAACCAAGTTCATTGGCCATCCAATTCTTTACCAATGGCGTGCTACCATTTCTGGTGTTATTCAGCTTCTGTATGGGCCGCACGGTTTCTGATTGGTTGGAGTTCAGAATCTGTGACACATACGCACCTTACTGACGTCACCTGGGAGGCTTGATTCATTACATTTGTTCGAAAACTGCAACGTGTCGCTCCATGATATACGGCATCTCGTAGGCCAGGATCACCACAGTTTTACTCAATCAACCGGTTAAGAAATTAACCGACTAGTTAATGGTCCCTGATGATTGTGTCACACATGTTGCAGACCCCCAGTGATCAATACGTATTTACTTAAAAATTGTCACGAAAAAGGGATCCTATTTCCTTTAGCATTTTTGAGCACTGGAAACCAATAGAGAACTAAGATTCACAAGCCTGGATTATTCCGCTCCACCTCCATTTCCGCAGTAATCAATTCTTCTTACCATTCCACCGTCCAATGGATACTGAACATCGTAAAGTACTATAGCTTGCGAATTGGGAATTGGAATCAAGTAGTGCGAACTCAGATTTGAACTGAAAAATCACTAGATACTGCAAAGTCAGCTAGCACCAAGACGAGCTATGAATACAACTAATTCTATTCGGAAAATCATGCAGATACATTTCACAGGCGTCAAACACATTAGTCCAATCAACAACGATATAACTCATTTAGTTGCTTTCTTACATTCAGCCAATCCGAATGATGCTACTTCAGATCACAGGGTTGGTTGGGAAATCCAATTCCGCTGTAGTTGGTTTTATGGTAGCATTTGGACATACTTGTTTGGGAACTCCGTGCAAAATGCCGAAATCCAAAAGAAAACTGTGTCGAACTCCGGATTGGAGAACAATGTCCTTGCAAATGAATTGCTTGGGTTCGCCTATGATTCATAATGTATAAATCAGATTAGATTAATTGTTACGACAAGATGTACTTCTCAGCATGTGGCATTTCCGTTGACGGAAATATGAATATGATAAAATTTCCCATAAAATTGACACTTCTTATCTCTGAATCTGCAGTCGGATGGTAGATGGAATTTGCCGCACGACACGGATAATGTTCATGTTTGGGATCCTCGGGTTTGAGCAATTTCTCTTGTGGATGTGAAAGGGTGTGGAATGAATCACGATTCTATGCCTCAGTAAATTGCACTGGAATAAAGTAACCGACTCACGGGTTGTTTTTGTAAAGAGATCACATGTTTAAGCATCGGGAAACGTTAGGTCCTTATTCTCACGCTTCCTTCTCTGAAGTTATATTGTTAATGCCTGCAATAAGGTGGTCACATGATTGCTCCTCCAGCCTGTCCCCATAAGTGTACGTGGACGCCTGTGTGTTGAGAAACAGAGTGAAATCTTGATTGGGCACGAACCAGAGAGTTGAATTTAGCCCTATTGGTACCTTGGCAATCAACAGGAATCACTTTGATAGGTAGCAATTGTTTCGGTATTTGGGATGTTAATTTTGCCAGTTGATCAGGGAGAAGGACATTCTCTACTAAAGAATACATTTTCCTTCAATCGACCGTGAGAAACAGTATGGTTTGCTCCTTTTTTCCGTTCTGCCGTAGGCTGCACCAGAGCTTGAAAGGGAGGGGTCAGCAAGTCAGATCTGCCAGTCAGTAGGACGGATGTCAGAATCGGCAATAGAATAATAACCTTTACTACTAGAAACGGAGTCTAAATGAACTTATCCTTTGGTCCTATGTTTGCCGACTGTTTCGTGGTGAAAATATAGACGTAAAAGCCACAAAAAAAAACATGAATCCATTTAACCACAACGACTACCTTCCGTTCACTCTGTTCTGTATTCCAATCCACTGATTCCTTGTTATGGCTATTATTATTGCTTTGATGTTGGCACCATGCTTGTGCGCAAGCCGGTGTTAGGTGTTAGGTGTATAGGCGATGGCAAAATTGATCTCGCCCCTGTAGCCGCATCACTCAACATGACCCGCCGAACAGATTAAGAAAAAATTCATCCGTTGTTCCTAGATATCAATTTAATCAGACCTCTAAGTGGGTTAGTTCAAACGAATGCTAGTTACAGTTATATGATCGGTATCCGTATATCCGGCAGTTGCTTGCTCGCATCGGTATCCCTAACTGTTTCTACAACACGCTTTCTTATCTCCCACAATGACGCATGAACCCCAATCACGTGATGCAACAACTTTGGAAGTGAGACGATCAAACCGGCGAGCAGCTCAGAGACACCGATCGAAACGGGTGTGATATCGAGTCAAGCGGTGGTGAAATTCCTAACTACTCAAAATTAGGTGCTGTTGATGGATTGTAGAAATTGTAATAGACATAAATCAGAATCAGAATCGAGACACCAAATCGCCCGTTGCCGAATCACAAGAAGAAGACCACAGGCTGCTTATTGCAATGCAATTAAATTATATTAAGTGAGAGAAGCGGAGTAGTTGCTCTAATTATGTGATAAATTTTGTTGTGTACAGAACAAATGAAGCGTATACTAAAACCCTCGGAAGAAGCACAGTACACCTGTTGCGACCTGGTTGGATCTCAATAGCAGTGCTGATCTATCGACCCATTTTGAAACAAACCCCGATTCAGAACACTGCCTTCACACAAGTCGATCTGGATCTATATCGACTTGTTCTTTCGCCGGTGTTGCCATGGAGCGTAGGATCACCACATGGAGTTCGAATCATGGATTGTGTGAGGAATGGTATGGGGACAATTAAAAACAACTCAAATCAATCCGTCTGGATCACGCCGTTCTCAGAGTCAAGCTGTGTTCGACAGTATCCATCCAATCATCTGTCAGCAAATATGTGCATGATCTATCTGAATGGGTGATCTAATCCGTAGAGTCACACCGTCACTTATTTCCGTGAAAATGCTGGTGGTCTGTTCAAGTCTCCTATGTGCTCCCATGTACTTTTATTTTTATTTACATTTGTATTTCTATAACGTTTGTGAGACATGCTTACATTTCAGTTAAAATTGTACGCCACACCGGAGAAAATTTAGAAGTATAGACAAACCCAATAGAGTGCTGTGTGAAAAAATGTCTCCGAAGTTTGATTTATTCAATTAAAAATTGACGTCATTCATTTATAACTCGTTCCTTATTGGTCAAGATTTGAGCCAGGTATGATGCAGTAGAGTTTTTAAAAATGTGTATTCTAGAGGGTAGATGCCGATAACAGGAACGAGTGATCCAGTAAGAGATACAAGAAGATAAGTCAGGATACAAAAGGTGGGAGGGGTCATTTAGAATCTTATTGGCAAAGGTCACACAAAATTTCATGACTATTAATAAGTTCTGTGCTTAATGCTTTGGCAGAAATTAACGATGCACGGTCATCTTGGCAGGAGGGGTGCTATTAAGCGCACACTGCCCTCAAGCACGCTTGCGCTTCTCGATCCAAGCATGATTTCCAGATTCTCCAGGCATGTTATTTGTGTGAGGCACAGAATTAACAGACTTCAGTCTAAGCATATCCTGACAAGAGTGTGTCCGGAACATGTGTGACATCGGGGTAACCATAGAATCCAGTGAGACGACGATCACACAAAACGTAGCGCAACCGATCGAAGGACGCGCCGAAAAATTCTTTCTGATTTAAATTTGGATTCGGCCAGTGATCGTGCATCTTCAGAGGTTCGGTTTGATAACTAAAGTGTAAATGAACAAACTGTTTACTTCAATTTATACATCGCAAAATATGGTCAGAATATTGGTCAGAATTTCAGTGCTGTAGAAAGCTAGAAATCGGATGCTGATACCGGAACACAAGCTTTTTCACTCCTTCAGGTAGCCTCAAAAATCCCAAATCTCCAACCGAGCAATTCCGTCTGGGGTGGTTGGTTTCCGTAGGCATTTCCTTTTTTGAGCTGTAGGAGTGCACGGTGAGAAACGTAAACATATTCACTGTGTGACCAAAATTCAAAAGATCCTTGCTGACTTCGATTTTGGATCAGTCCAATCTGTTCTACAACAATGAAATAATTCAGTTCACCCATACCATCGAACAAACGGTTGACTGTGTAAACAATATAACCTATCGGCTTTCGCCCCGTTTTTCCTACCGATCTTCCAGACGGACTCACACCGAACAAATAAGCAGAGAACAAAACAACCAACCGGGTTCAAAAATCTGCGAACCGACAATCTAATCAACCTACTGGAATGTGAACAACATACGGAATCAGTCACATACGGCGTTTGTTAGTATTTTTTTCCACATACACGCTTGCGTCGCATTTCAGTCAACTGGATTATCCCGGTGGTTCACCAGACATTCACATCATCGACAAGTATTTTTCATTATCTCTTATGTAAACAGACATGTGGACTTTTTCATAAGACTATAGATTCGGTTCATTAAAATTCTGTCATTAAAACACAAATACCATAGTATAAATGCCTCCATTTTAGCACAGTTTCGAGTATACCCGACAATTCGGAGACTACTTTCTATGCTTTTTCATCGGATAAGTGGAGAGTTAAAGCAACGCCTGTTGCATTCAGTTTAGACAAAGCAGTTCTCCATCGAGGACTGTATGTTCAACTAGACAGGGTTTCAATACTATATAGGATATACGGAGCACAATTATCTAAAAAAGGTGTTTCCGAAGCTACATCAGCGCTGTGAGCTGAGGTGCTACTCGGTCAACCAGGTCAAGGAATGGGTTTGAATCAAAAGATCAAACTCTCGAATTATCCATCAGTGCGGTAATCCGAGCATAAGACAGTGGAGCAGTGATGAACTGCTGCGATCCATCGGTCAGATCATAAGCCAACCGAACATTCTTCAAGAGGCATTTCAGATTGTCCGTAAAACAAGATCCTCAAATGGAGTCTACAATCGGATATCCGTAAGCTCAGTAGCCCTGGGATGGGCTCCTTTGCCGTATGAGGAGTGGTTTGGAATCATTCATTGTTTGTAAATTCGGCGATTAGGTAAAAATAAACAGAAATTGAACTGTGACCCATTCACTTCAGCTGATGCACTTGCTGAGTGAGAAAAGTCAACGAGGAGACCGTGACCACAGAGAATAGATTTCAAAAGGAGGTGGAGGTGATGAAACCCACCCGATGAAACAAGTACCATCGACACTCAGCCATATCACTTAGTGTCCCTAACCATCGGTTACAATCATCCCGAGGTCCCAAGCCAGGGACCATAAGGGGATCTAGATGTCCCAGTCCCCTGGTTAAGGAGTTCATACCCTTGTGTCAGGTCTTAGCTTAATCACCCTTTGGCATTTTCCCACCCACTGCCTGTCTGGGAAAATAACGCTCGCAGTGACAACCTATTTGGTGACATGCCTAACACATGCCCCAACCAACGTAATCTATGGAAATCAATCGCTTGCTCCAGTCGCCTAAAACTCTACTTCTAACCTCAGCATTAAGTGAATAGTGGGTCCCCACTCCTTCCCGCAACCCAAAGTATTTGGCTTCACAAACTAGCCACTACTGAAGTGATAAGTAAACCTTGGTTGAAACAAACTAGAACTATGATTACAAAGTGGTTGGGTCATGCAGTACAACTGTCTTTACCACGAAACGAACAATACACTATAATCAGATGAAACAGAGCCGTAGAAAGGAATGAGGATTTCACGAGTAAATGCACCTTGATTACCACAGCCCATCCACATTCCCACTCCCATTTAGACGTGCATGACCCTTGATCGAAGCTCACTACACACCTCGACTACCCTATGATTTAAACAGAATTATCAATAAACCACTCAATCGTTTCCATCCGTCCGTTTTTATTACAAATTGTAAATAAAGCGTTGAAGTTGTTCCGCGAGCTATAACAAACTGGCATTGATCGACAAGGACGCATTTAACGAGTTTTCACAAGCTGATTTCTCGAATCCCATCCCTAGATGTCATGATGTGTATAAAAACCATTGAATCCAAATAATTGTATTTCTTCTGTCTATAGAATGAACGATTTAAGGTTCATGATTTTCGTGAGGTAAAAAATTGTGCATCAAATCTGTATGTAAATACTGTGTTAATTCTGGTTTTCCAGTGCAACTGATTTGCCTCTTTCCGTGACAGTCTCCATTTTGACACCAGATTAGCCCATACACGGTGTTTGTGGCAGGCCGTGCTTTTGATTGGGTGCTCTAGGTAGATTTGCCCGAACATGCTGAATCGGGGCAGGGGAACAAGAGGAAGAAAAGCAATGGGGTCGGAAATCAAGCTTAGGACTTAATGAATTATGTGGCCAATTTCGTCTTGCGCAGAGTAAATGAAGTGTGAACCGAAAAGCCAAGGAGCACTGTCCCGTTTTTTGGGACCAGACTGGTTCTCGATGCGAATCCGTTGATCAAACTTGTGACCTCACAGGTAGGATGAAAGCATACTATCCACTTGATCATTGGACAGTTAACGAACACAAAATTTTATTATCCTCCACCCGTAGAGTGTTGTTTGAGGATTGTTTTTATTTTTGTGTTGTGAGAGAAACTTCCTCTTAAACCATGGATGATAACTTCGGGACCGCATCTGTAAAGATTGGTTATATATATATATATATATATATATATATATATATATATATATATATAT
>UZAN01050034.1:2138-21074 GCA_900618425.1 Echinostoma caproni
TGACTTAATGAAAATTAAATGGTTGTATAAATGCTTCACTTGGTCTGCCAGTGGTAAACACACCCTTGCCTAAAAGTAAGAATTTCAACCATTTTGTGACTGAATTGTTTTCGTGTCAATGGAGACAACTGCACGAGGTAATATGTAGGACAATTCATCTTTTAAGCGGTTATTGATCGCTGTCGTTTTTTTTCTAATATGACCAGTACGAATGTGACTGACGTCAGATCCAGTTACTGACAAGCGCAAAGTCTAAACAAAAGCGGTCCAAATGAATCGAACAGAAACCAATGTAGTATAGATAGGAGGGCTGGTAGTTGAAACAAAAAACACCAGCGCTACTTAACCCGGAATTAGCGTGTGTTACAACAGGGGATGAGGAATCAAACGGGACGAGCTGGTGTGTAGAACAGTATGTACAATCTAACCCAAATAAGAGATACAAAGTCAAGTTAGGCAGAAAGACAAAATTTGGTGAGTTTCCAATGGGCCNGGCCCCATAATACTGAACAAAAGCGCACGCGGAGTGTCTTCCTCTCGTGAAGACAGAGCACGGAAACGATTTTCTTTACGAGGAAAGATTACTACAATAGACAAAAAGGAATGAGCAAATAACAGTAGTACTGTGAAATGTCACGCAGTGCAGAATAAACATGTGAAACGATTCGGACTTCAAAAATCCCGCGCGAAACTACGTTTCCTTGCCAACATGAGTTGGTTTGTCCATTAAAAGGATTGACAAGCACAGTTTAGGGGCGATTCTCTGTAGAGAAGAAAGTAAGAATGATGATGAAGATGAATCCCTAAAGTGTCAGCTTAACTTCCGCAACATCATGTTTTGGCATAAGAATTGCAGTGACTGGTTTCCGATGTCTGTTATTTATTCCCTCTACATTATAAGCAACATTTTACCGATTCATTTGATATAACGGCAGTTTGAGACATAAATGGAATGTAACGATTATTTTGCCATCACCGAAGACGAACTTTGAACAAATCACATAACAACAACTCAAGATGGTTGTACCTTACACCGGCGGAAGCGAAGTGTTGTGGGACCCTATCAGGTTTTCACACTTATCGGAAATTATTGAAACTGGCAACAGTGTTGCTTCTAACTAATTTACTATAAGCCAATTTGGGTGTGTGTGTTTGTGTGCACAGTTGCATGTGACATCACAGTACACCCAAAAGTAACACTATAATGAGACCGGATGCGGAATCGTTGTAGAGAAAGCTGACAAGTGAGCCGTCCAGAAACGATTGTGTTGTGTTCCAGAATGTGGTGCAAAACAAGCTCACAATGGTATGCCACATAAATCTAGCTTTCACTTTTTGGAAAGAACTGTAAGATTTAGGACCATCGATCTCATGTGACTTTATTCAGCATTTAACGCACAGCTAAATAGTTAAGCTAAACAAAGAAACATAGGAGCTGAAACGAGTGACCGAAACAAGGTAGTGGACAAGTGAGTTGCGCAATTTGGGTTTGGTTACGGGTTAAGGTCATGTAATGTATATGTATGCGTTTCCGGCTAAATGAGAACACGCGCAATTGATGGTCAATATCAATTCTGTCCACGTACGTCGTCTTGTGCTAACGAATCGCATGACACTAAAGATACGCAAAAGATAATTGCGACAACGATAGTAGGATCATGCTCCTAAATGTATTCAACGTGTTTTGAAGGCACAGGAACTACTGGAAATCACAAGCCTATTGGGCATACAACAGATAGATTACGATTTAAATTATTTTTGTCTGATACGTGGTTCCTTTGTCAAATCGCATTTTGAATAATTAGGTCGATGTTAAACTTTGGGTACAGACTGTGTCAAACAACCGGAGCCAAAACCTGAACCTCGGGGTAACTGAATGGCGTGTAAAAAATGTAATCTATTGGCGGTCAGTGATTATTCGATGAGACCTTAAATTCCCGAGACGCGGTTTATATACCCTGGGTAACAGGTATGCTCGATCACCTAGTTCATTTGTTGACCATCGCTAGATCTTACGTTTTTGGGAAGTTTGGAATCAAGGTTTATCATCTGCATCAGGTGAATTGGTTAGCCGTAGTTTAACAACTTATTCATCATCCTGGATAGTGACCTTTCGTCCCCTCAGCTAGTGTAAATAGCCTCGAGATGAGAAATCAGTGAACAGAACTTAACCAGTAGATTCTTTAAAGGACGAACTCCACTTTCGGTGCGAGAAAGAGGTTTCACATATCAGGAAGACAAAAGTTTTCCTGAAAATCAGTCCGTTTTCATGAGAAAACGAAATCAACAAGAAAAAATCCAGGTTCCAGAGAATCCACAGAATGTGCTGAAATGTACCAGCAGTAACGTGAGTCCCTAATCTGCTAAATTTAATTGATGAACTCTGCTCTGGAATGTTTCGATGCCGGTCAGCGCGCAAATGTTCTAGAATTCTCAAGACTAACTGAATTATATATAATGAACATGTTTTTCCTTCAAGTATAGCCCATTTATATGCTCTCTAATATAACGTTCCCGTTGATCTGGTTGGCTTCTGATTTTGGGAGGTCGGCTGTTGAGGAGTTCGAACTCGGGGGCTGAAAGCGCAATCTCACTGGACTTATCATCACCCACACTTGGGGAGGCTACCTGACCGGAGGAAGATGAGACGATAGACATGAGGTCAAGAAGCAAAACTGGTGACATGAATGCTGTAAGTGGGCGGTGGCGGCAAAGTAGTCAAGGTCATCAAAAAGTCACCTGATGATCCTGAAGTTGAATCCTACCACCGCCATCCATCTTCCCTTTCACCACGCAGCCTTTGTTTGGCCGCGGCTCCTTCCGTAAAGTTCACTGTACATCAGTATACCCAATAAAATAAAAAAAGGAAGCGAAACGATTAATGTTATTATTATTTACGTTTAGGTGCAGTCGCTGAAGCAATTCCACTTTCTTTTTAATATATTGAATACACAAATATACAGTCAACTTCCGGGAAGAGGCCATACAAAGGCTGCCCTGGAAAATACAGGAATGGGGAAACGGGAAACTGTGGAGCAGTTCGAACCCGAGACTCCCGGGTTGCAATCTGGTGACCTAACTACTGAGCCACCACCGTCTGGCTGACTGAAATGTCTATCTTGATAAGGCAAGATATAGTCTAGTCCTCCGATTTCGTTAGCCATCCTCAGTGCAGAGTACTAAACTGAAACCAGTGGGTTCACACCTACTGTGCCGTGCAATTATGTAATTAAAAAACAGGCTTGAAGGCCAGATTACTGCGTAAAATTAGGCAGCTAAGTTAGAACGATTACTGTTGGAGCCCGGTATTTACCGAATCAACCATCAACCCAAACTGCCATATTAAAATGTAATACGTAGGAACACACCGATTAATCAAACAAAACATAGAACACGACACTCAAAAGCTGGGTGAAGTTTCTCGAGAACCTCGAGTGGTAGTTTCACGTGATTCTGCAGGGAATCGATTCTGGTAGGGTTTGAGGTGAACAAATTGTATAGGGAAAAAAGTACCAAGTTTGCATTCGCCACTTGGTCAGCATTTTTATCACTCAGTCAGTCATACAAACGGAGCACCAGAAACGTCCTTAACTGTGCGACAGCAAAGCCGATCAATCGAAAAACAAGTCACATCGAGTATCCCTCCGTAGTTCATCCAGTGTGTACAAGTCGGTCCGACAAGAATGGCGTGCGTGTGTGTGTGTGTTTAGACACCGCCGGTTGAACTCAGTCGACGGGAGATGGCGATCAGCAAGCACACAATGGTGTGCCGGTTAGCTGCAGACCAAAACATGAGGCGTGTGGACCACGAAAAAGATGAAAAAATGAACCTCATCAATGCGGGACATGTGAATGGTGAACGTGTTAGACGTGGACGCCTTCACACGATACGTAAAGAACTGCATCGGTTACAACTTGGGTACCAGCATGCGTGCGTGACACGTTACGTGGACGAGATAAATGTTCAGTGCGGTGTGGTCAAAGACCACAAAAACAGAATGAGATTTCTTAACTGGGTCAGTGAACATTCGTGCATAGGATTCTATGTGATGTATAAATGTGTGGTGAATCTACATAAGCGGGGCGTAGACGATTTAGCCAAACAGACGATGTTGTGTAACATGCTCGGAGAGAACCACTATTGTCGATATTTGTCATCTGTTTCGGTGAACATACTTCGCTAGGAGAGCGCATTGATTTCAAGATCGAACTTTGTCAAAGCCAGTAAGGAGCAATGGTCCGTCACAGTTGAGACTCATAGTGGCAATCAAATTGCGGCCCTGCCTGTGCACGAAACACGAAACTTGGGATTACAGCTGTAAATCCTTGTCTTAAACCATACACATTAGACACTCAACAGCTTAAGCGCGTGGCTATATCAGAACTTTCGACTAAAAACTCGGGGGTTCGCAGTTCGATTCAGGTTCAACTGAATTTCTCACTGGAAACGTTTTTCCGAATATGCGACCCAAATAAGTACCGGTAAGAAAACTTTTTCAGACATTGTTGTTAGTGCACGCGTACATGCTTGTGCGCAGCTTTCCTCGAAAAGACTTATAGACATTTATCATAAAATGCTCCCATTCCACCAAGCATCACAAACTGCTTCTATTGAAAAAACCCTACTCACTGCTTTCTTGTGGCTGAGGTATTTTCCCACCCAAGTGAGAGGACTAAAAGTCAATATCCGGGACTATAACCAGGTAGGTGAACCATTGGCAATTCATCCAGGGGAGGTGGATAAAAACCTATTCCAAATTAACCAAGAGAAGGCGGGTGAACCACACTCACCCACACCCTCCTGACCAAGCGGCAGTAGTCACCGGCTCAATTAGGCATCGAGGTATACTGGGCGCTTTGGACATTTGACCCCATCCAAAGGGCGTATGAACCGATGGAATTGACACCCGCGCCCAAAGAATTGCGGTTTTTACACACCTCCCCACTGCCTTGCGGTTCAGGTTTTGGCTAATCGAAAGCTCCGGATTGTGAACTACCTGCTTTGGCCTGGGCAACCTACTATTATCGCGCCCTCGAGGAAATTATGAATCTTTTTCCTGTTTTATAAAGATTTTTTACCGTGATTTGTTTGGTATATATATATATATATATATATTTAAGTACCCAGCTGCTACGTACCCATTCGTCTATCAGTTCCCATTGATCGTCCAATCACGTGACACAGCTATTCATGACAGACACTGACTAATACTCATCCAGTCCGTTTTGTCCATGCGCCAGCTTGACCTAATTGTCGGTCATCGTTTAATCGATTGATGATCATCCATTAAATCGTTAACCCGATTCCGAGCCGCACACCGTCTGTGTGTTCTGATTTTCTGTGTTAGGTTACGGGCCCTAAATTACGGTGCATAGCGGGGCGGTTGGAATTCGGTCTTAACACCAGCAAAGTTTAAAAATTCATTTGTTGCATACCACCTCTTATCGTAATTCTGTTCTGCCTTATATGACTAATTTGTGATCTAGGAAAAATTACCGGTGACTTGTACATCGTGCACGAAATGAACCATTCAACTACCACTATTCTGCCTCCTTTTTTGCTTCATTTATTGTACATTCGTTGTATTAATATAGTTGTTGGGAGTTCGTCCACTTGGGTGCGCAATGTTTATTACTACTAAAAATATCATTCATCATTTTATCCTACGGGGCTTGTCGCCTTTTCATCAAACTACCGTAACAATTTGGATTTTAGGAATCCTAAGTTCTGTTTCCATTCTCTGAACAATCATTACATAAGGGTTAAACAGAGGAACCCCTGTGGAAGTTAACAAAGAGAACCGACTGAAATCATCATTTTATTGCTTTTGATCATTGTCTCACCAACAACAGTATCGATAAAATTAAAACTTAAGCATTTTCGATGTACACTTGAGGACTCGTATCACATTAGAACAGTGAATTCAACTTGTCACTCGAGTCTGGGAGCCACAGACAGCCACTTTATTCCCACTAGAAATTATCAGCAGTGTATATTCACCAAATCTT
Organism: Echinostoma caproni; assembly: GCA_900618425.1. Lineage (NCBI taxonomy): Eukaryota > Metazoa > Platyhelminthes > Trematoda > Plagiorchiida > Echinostomatidae > Echinostoma > Echinostoma caproni. The sequence goes on from UZAN01050034.1 coordinate 8,148, forward strand.
CTCGGAGCTAGCAACTGGGGTGTGCGAGAATATGAATCCAGTGCGTTAACTAGATGAAGTATCCAGGTGTATCCTAAAGAGCTTACATCACAGAAAAATTGTATTACAACAAACCAGGTCTATCAAAAGCTAAATTATACGTAGTGGATTCACATTTCTCGCTCGCATAATACGGCTCTCAAAAGAAGTCCTTTTATCCAGAATTCGATGTGTTTGCTGAAGACCCAGAAGTCCATTAACACTGATGTATGAACGGTTTCTATTCTAAAGAGAGGACGTTACCCCAGGATGTGCTACGGTGCAGAATTACATCAACAATCCATTCATCACTGTGCTGAATCTGCAAGATGAATCAAAAAGCAATTAACAGATACGGTAGACAATAATAATAATGATAATAATAATAATAATAATAATAATAATAATAATAATAAATTCAATCAGTGGAATGCAGCCAGCTGTGACTCACACTATCTGGTCGTATTTTCAAATAGAAATTGTTCTTCTTATACGAGATACGCAGCNCCTTCGGCCAAGCAAATCGTCCGATTCGCAATCTGTCCCGATAGATCACAATCCCATGAAACCCGACACCCAGATAGATGTCCACGTTTTCCATATCCCGTACCGGGTGCAAATCGACTCCATATAATTCAAGACGTTTGGCTGTTTCTAAGTATTTTATGTCCGCTTGATTCGGTTTCATTCCACTGTTGGAGAAAAATGGACAGAGAAAAAAATCAAGAACCTTCACAGTCAAATAGGTATCCACACTAATTGTTAGACAATCTGTAGAATGCTTTCCAGAGGTGATGACCAAGGTAATCAATATATTTAACGAGGAATATTGATGCATAGGAAATGCGATCACTGTAGTCCATTAACCGATGATGAAATGGTATCAACCACAGCGGTTAATCAGCTTCCTCTATGAAACAATGAAATAGCGTGAAATGTGACGCATCCAACATTCAGATGTCGGTCGACAGACCAGAAAGATACCGCTACGTCAAACTGGGAAAAATAAAGATCAACGAGTAACACCAAACTATCTAGCGAGTCTGTGATAACGAGTCAATCAGGATGACGTAATACGAAAAATGGATTGACAGACAGTCATCTGGTAGCGATCGAGGGAACTGGCCATTCAGTTTGAGTGTGAGTCGTGTTCATGTCTCATTGGATCTTTTAATTCACAGTTTCGGTATTTCCTACCTCAGGCGGACGGTCAATTAACCCTCTCCACGGAGAACCTATTAATCGACGGTTCCAGGCCGCGCGGGACTCGGCTCCCATTTGGCCATCCCGTCCAGCCGATCAAGTGGGACATCCGGCAGTAAGCTTGGACACCATGCATATTACAACGTTCGAAATTCAACAAGATAATCATGCGCGTGCATACTGCTATAACCGTACGGGATCTGATTTATGTTTCAGATTATTATCCAATTAAACTGTATATGAAAGCAAGCGCTTTTTTGAACCAAACGAGATGATCCAAAGCATGCGTAGTGATCTTATTGCAGACCAGATGGCTTTTTAAAACGAATAACTCCAGGTCTGCTTCGTTATCACCTTCGCTGGGTTCATTTTCACTATTCTATAGATCCGAAGGCAAATCTTCCCCAGCATGACAGTGCTACATATGAGGCATAGAAATGAAAGTGATGGCTTCACTTGGTTTGGAATCAGACGAGCATTGCAGTACTTTAAACGTACATTTAAGGTAGGTTTCTTGTTCCATAGAGGTCACCTGCTAGGCGAAAGCCCGTTGAAAGATCAACTCCCTTGGTCGGTTCCCTTCATAGCAAAATCCGCTTATTTGGGCTAATTGTGAGCAAAATACCTAGATTATTTTGACCCGAGTTTCCAGCAGTTATAGTTTAATTAGAATATTACTATTTATTGAAGACAGAAACAATGCTGCTACTCACAAATCAAAATACTAAATTCGCACTCAATATCATGATTGTTCGAATTGCTATGTTTCTCCGAAAAAAGATATGCGAAAAGTTTTTTGTCAATCGCAAGGATACAATTCTGACGATCTGATTTGCCAGACAGAACAACATCTGTACACATCATAAATCGATTTGCATAGCTATCTAATTCCGAAATCCAACTTTAGAATAATTTAATTCGAACGCAAGTAAATGGCAAACAGAACTAACAGATGTCAGAAAATTCGCTCTAATTTGCATGCAGTCGGTACACGACCATCGCCACGATTATCCACCCCCCTTCATGAGCCGCACAACAATGCGATTCTCAAGTAAATAACAATCTTTAATAATGCCCACAGTGAAAAGAATACATACAAATACTCACATATGTGTTTTATGCAACTCTGAAATCTTTTGTAGCAGTTGTGGAGTCGGTGATGGAATGAATTCGAACTCGTTCAAGTAGTGTGTCGATCCGCCATATTCACGCTCATCGTAATCACCTAGCTCGGCCTGAACCATGAACGATCCGAGCAGAGCTTGTGTCACCCAAGAGCAGGGTAATTTTCCCGTGTAAATATCCTGACGTATTTGGAGAGTGAGCAAATAGCGAGTGATATCCTCTTGCAACAAAGTTGGTTCCGGTGGATAAAATCGCACTTGAAAAGAGAATATCCACTGTTCACCATCTGTACGTGAAGCGAAGGGAAGAACAAGAGCGAAAATAATCTGACACGAAGTAGCGCTTATCACTCAAACTATTGGTTTTATCCATACAAGCTGAGATAAACCAGGTTAACAGATAAATTCATAGTGAAAATACATTATGTACGAGGCTAGAAGAAAACTGAGACATTTATTTCCTCAGGTTTCATCAATCTGTGTTCCGTAAGCTGTGTGGCAGGAAAAACAGATATGAGGTCATCGTCGCTACGCTAAATGGCAAGTGGTTGACCCCGATAGATTGCGACGGTAGAAGCATATGTTACGCATGCCACCAATTAGACTTCCTCAATGTGCAATGTCTGACGAGGCTAAGGTTAAGTAAAATAACACCTAGTGTGACGGCGGCAACCTTTTCCTGGGGATTTACTCGTAAACGTTGAGTTAGCTCCTCGGCAGGTGTCCCCATAACCAACTTAACCAATGATCGCAAACATGCTCATGCATCTCCCCCACTTTAAGCAGATCCATACCATCTTTCTTCTTACTTCTGAACGATATCAAAATTATTCAGGATTGTCGTACAACTGGTTGGTCGGACTGGTGTTCTGATTGGTGTATGAGCGGGTGCGCGAACCTACTACCGATTCTGCATTTATGAACGCGCCGCATCTTCATGGTCGGCGCGTTGTTCTGTTGTCTTCTCAAGGCGACTTGAAAGATGCATAATAACAGATCACTCTGTGCTAATCCTCGGTGTAAATAACCACGATAAATACACTGCATGGACTTTAGAAACACCGATTTCTTCGCGTTAGTCTGAGCAACTCATATGTGATTTACCAACAAGTGTTACCAACCGTGTTGGAGATATCGATGAGGTTAGTGTTTACCAGGATGATATCACTGTGCAAGCTCCAGACAAAATCATATATAATATTCATCCAAACCATTGCGGGGTCGCGTTTATAATCGGGGATCAACAATGACCTTGGTGTTTAGCTACGCGTGGCTAAACCGTCTGGCTTTATGCCGAACGGACATAGTCTTATGCATCGGTCGGTCCACGTTCAAACCCGGACGACACGTTTTGGGCGTTGCCGCTATGGTAATTTGCGTAAAGTCTAAATACTGGGACAGTCAGAACAACAATACGGCGTTTCAAGTTTGTGTTTCTTCGCCCTCGCAACAATACCACGCGTTTGCTCGTCGCCTCACAGTATCTACCTTTCGTGCCCCGGAACCAATTCGTATGCGCCCTCATCCCTCCAGCACCACAGCAACAACCGGATCACAGCTCGATCTTCTGTGCCGTGAATTCTTGTTGATCTCACGAGGCCGAACGCAGTGAACCTAAGATAGCCGCAAAGATTTTCCGTCCGGGTCAGTGACCAAAACGGGATCGCGTGTATTCCCTCATCCTTGTACAGCGCAGAACAATACGCGGACCATGAAGACATAATGCGTCGGTAAACACCATAGGTTTGCATACAGACCAATCAGAACGTCAGTCCCACCAACCAATAATTCTGAATTGTTTCCGCATAGTTCTGAACTAAAACGAAAAATGATAACACTCACCGTATTTATTTCATTTTTGATACTGCTCTAAGCTTTAATATGTTTCTTATTGGCCCACCTAATGCGAATCCGAGAGATAGTGACTAAAATTGTGGCAGAGTAGACTAAGATCAGTGATTGTGTAAACTGAAACCTGTACGCACCAATTTGCTGTTCTCACCTCATATTATTGCTTATGGTACTCCAAGGTCGTTCCAGTTAAGGTGAACGGAGCTGGTAACTAAGAAAACATAATCGGAAACCGTTCATCGAACGAACGTTTTGTACAGCAGCCGCCTACACACCCGACTTTCTGTTTTATAGCTACTCGTGCAAATGTTTACCGGAATTCTGTTCCAGTTTCAGTTTTTACAACCATTAACCATGCATTTTCGAGGGCCGGTTTTGGTTGCTGTCTTTAGGTGCCACATTTGGATAAAAGAGCAGAATGAAGACCGGAATATGGAAAGCAAATTCAAGCGGAAGATGGAGAATTGTTATGGAACGGCGTTAGGAGGATAATGAGTGGATGCACGAGCGCCACTGTTTGCGACACAGCCATATCGCTGTGTCTCCAACTGTTGGTGACCATCATCTCGGGGTCCCCAGCCAGGGAGCTTAATGGGGGCCTATGTGACTTAGTCTCCTGGTAAAGGTTTTCATACCCTCATGCCAAGTCGTCGTTTGACCATCCTTGACCTTTTGCCAACAGTTATCTGCCTCGGCAAACATCACACGCCGTGGCAACCTGTTTGGCGACGTGCGTAACACATGCCTTAGCAAACGTAATCTATGGAGGTCGACCATTTTCCGGACTTACCGGAATTCGCAATGTCACCAAAAAGATGATGTTTAAATCCTACTCTTATTTTAACTATTTGTGTACGGTGTAAATTGTCGAGATTAAAACACAAAAGTTTCATGTCTTCTCTCAAATAGCACGATAGAGCAAAGTTGACATCACGTGTGAGATATAGTCCTGTGAAACTGTGATTACATAGAAAATCACGGAGAACTCGACCTGAAATGGAGTTAAAAGTCATTGTCTGATATAAAGATCAATAATCCAAAGTGACTGAAATTCGAAAAAGAGATTCTTCCTGAAACCTTCTGAGAAAAGGAAAGTTGAAAATGGTAATGGCTGTCTCAAAATCCGCGAGGACAGTACGTTCCAATAAACCCTTTTTCAAAAAGTACGGTACTTCATTTAAAAATGTAACACTTACTGCGCAGCTGCTTGCTTATTTTCTTGTCCATGTCCAGCCAGAACTGGAAAATATGACGTGAGAGATAAAACTGATCAGTCGAACTGTGCGACAAAAAGTGTATATGTTCGTTTGGAGCGGAAAAAAATTACAAGTGTGATAGAGATGACGAATCGGGTTGCTATAACTAACCATAAGAAAGTAGACACATAGTAAAGGAGACAGTTTCAACCTCCAAATCGGCGGTTCGACAAGGGTGCAGCAATCAAATTGGTGGGATCGTCGCGACAAACAATCAGCCTCTGTTCTGCTAGTCTGCACTTTTGATACAGTGCCTGAATCTTACGTAAGGAAACATAGCCGCAAATTCCAGAGTCGAGCTTAGATGAAATAACGATGCAATAATTGACTCGACTTCCCCCTCTACATACATATGATTGCTTTCAACGTCCATACACCCTATCAAACTAGACAATAAGGTGGATTAGTCAACCCTTCGGAACTTCCCCTCTCTGGAGATATCGGTTAACCATGTGCTGGAAATATTTATACAAGTTCCCAGCTAGTTAGCAAATTACTTCTCTACAATATAATTATAATCTTGGTTGGTAGGCAGGAAATCAAGTCCAAAGAAACTATCTTGCCACGGAGAATGATGAAAAAATTCACAGTAATTAAGTTTGATGCAAATCAATGAAAGCATTGCCACCCATGATTACAGTAATAAATACTCCTCGGTTTCCTCGACGGCGAGCAAGAACTGGTTTTCCCCCTAAGAAATGTTCGCATGGACTGCGTCTTTCAATGCGTCAGCTAGTAATTCCTAGTCACTGGGTTCCTGATGCGAAGATGTTTTACATGAAACTAGAAAGTAAAAAGTCAACATCTGAGGTTATGGTCAGGAGCTACAGGTAATCGAATGATGATCTGGGAAACTTAGAAAACAGGAAGAGGATCATCAAACCGCCCACAGACATCATGGTAGTGAAGATCACCGACTCGGTTGAATGCTAGGGTGCTTGGGGAAGCCCAGTTGCGTTAATCACACCTGAAGGATGTAAGATCCGACTGATTGGATACCGGGTCTAAGTGAACTATGATATCTACCTACCGAAAAGCTGTCTTAAGGGTCACGTTTTGGATAGCCAAAGGTTCCGGTTTTGAATTCCTAAGAAAATCATGTGTTTGAGTTTAAACAGCCTGAAAGCATCACACCTACGATTGGTTTATTTTTTAGAACGATTTTTGTAGTAAGTTTTTCTTAAATGACCATGACATGACACTGAATCCAGTCTCAGAGAGCTTTCAGTCGACGACTGAGCATCGCGCTGTTGAACTCAAATTATGCGATGTCACTTGATGATTAGGTAGTTTCTTACGTAAACGGGCACACATATATACATCGCAAAAGGTCCACGGTGGCATGGTGATCAAAACATTTTGTATAATTACAATCCCATTTTAGGCTTTGTGCGTAGCACGTGAATAACCATGAGAACACAAGTTAGCAAACAAGCTCGTTTTCGGTGCTGCATCAACTGGCTAAATACAGCATAATTTCATAATAGACTAAACAAGCGGTAAGAGGAGACATTTCTGCGAAGGAAGTCAGAGTTCAAGAAGAAATAATGGAATTGTGATAATTAATGTTTGTGAATGTGTATGTTTGTGCTTGTATTCGTGGAGAGTGGAGGACGAAGGGTGTTTTTGAATGGGTGAGTAGGTGAATGAGTGAGAGGTTACGTCACCAGATCGTTCGTCGATAGCCATGGCACACAGTCGGGGTTCTTGAGGCTTTCCGTCCTCTCTATACAGTCAGGGAAGGGTTATGCAAAGAGGTCAAGTTCATAGTTTGGTCACCAGCCGATTGCCATCCGTCTCCACAACTCCTCCACTTTATGAGCCCAGAAGCAATTTGTAAGTACACTGGTTTTACCATGGCCATCCACGCACGATCTGGCGACGTAACCTCCGTTAATGAACTCTCACTCATTCGCCTACTCACCCATTCAAAAACACCCTTCGTCCTCCACTCTCCACGAATACAAGCACAAACATACACATTCACAAACATTAATTATCACAATTCCATTATTTCTTCTTGAACTCTGACTTCCTTCGCAGAAATGTCTCCTCTTACCGCTTGTTTAGTCTATTATGAAATTATGCTGTATTTTGCCAGTTGATGCAGCACCGAAAACGCACTTGTTTACTATTTTGTGTTCTCATGACCACTCAATCCAGAATAATTTCGCACAAGTGAATCAGGATCCGCAGAAGTTATGACCATTATGATCATAATCTCCACAGTCAAACAATAAAACGAAATACTGAAAATATGAGAGACTCCTAGAAGGTTTGCGAAAGCCACAAAGAACACTTATGGAAGATGTCAGCTATTGAGCAATTTGAATTATTAAGTGATTTGAGCCAACTGGTTAAACTTCTAAGAAATGAAAAATCGGAAACAGAGAAACCATGTGTGAAACATACCCATGTCCTCAGTTTGTTGTTCACATATGTCAGACCGAAATAGTCGGTCTCTACTAAGTCCAACGTTTCGCAAACTTTGGTGAATAAAGTAAGACCAAGGTCATTTCGATCCAACGGATAAGACACTTCCTCTCCATCTAACATTATCACTTGGGCAGTCAAAGCCCCGGAAGGATCTGCATTTTGTGACGTGGAACGAGGTATATTCTTTGGCTTTAGTCGTCGAAAGGATGATAGGAATTTTTGGAGCGGTTTCGGACGAGCTGGAACAGGTTCAGGCTCAACATTTGAGGGCATCATCGGAGGCAGAGAGCTATGACGTTCGTCGTCCACATTCCAATAGCCTGGATCGCCCCCTCCAACAGTACGTGGAGTTATGCTGTGAGCAGAATGCCCTCCGTAATCTGACACAGACTGAACGGAGGGAGCCAAATGAGAACCTGAACGAGAATAGTCCCTTGTGTTATGTGTGTCATGATCGGGATGGTAAGATATCGAACCATTTTGCATTTGTGAGCCGGATAACACACTACCTCCTGCATCTGGATAGTTTTCATCGACACTGGGAGTATAACCCGCTTGTTCTTCTACATATTCCTCTGTCTCCTCAGGCATGTACTGATACCCTCGTTGATTGTCTTCTCGTTCGTACTGATCGTGTGCCGGTGCAACATCAGCGTTCACATACTCGGATTCCCTCTCTGACGGACGCCGGTGATGATGTCGATGTTTGGAGCGCCTTGATCCCTGTCTATGGCTTCTACCGTCTTCCATCGCAGATTCATTTGGTTCCGGGTAATTTTCACTTTCTTCCGGTTGAGGATAATCATCGTTCGATTCGGGTGGTGCATGGTGTTCTTGGTTTACGTAGTAATTAGACGGATCTTCTTCGGCAAGTCCACGGCTTTCCTTTCGTCTTCGATGCGAACGGCGAGTTTTAGTTTCTTCCTGTACAGTTTCAGTTCGTGAGTCTTCTCGTTGTTTTTTCCGCCGATGTGCACGGTCTCGGCTGCGCTCCGAACGAACAGATTCATCATACTCCTGCATTGCTAAAGTGGTTACAGGCTACACCAAATTGACACAGATCAATCGTTGTGACATAATAGCCGTAACTAATTCTGTAAATGATGAAGAAAGATTTTTAGTTGACGTTGTGCGAAAACATTTTAATACGTGATTGAAAAAATTTCATTAAATGCAATCTGTTACAACTCTGGAGCACATGAAACTAATCGTTATGAGAGCTATTCGGAAATTAGAATCGACTAATTTTGTCAAACACGTACACACGAAAGTGTGACGAACAGTAGCAGCTGGAATGAATCCCATGGTCGAGACTTAAAGTTCACTTACGTTGGTTTTTGAGCGACTTGATACTTCATGAGGATAAATTGTCTTCGGGGTGAGAAATTCCTGAAACATTTGGAAAATATGGTACAAAAAACCACGGCTTTTTTCTTCTTCTAGAATTAACCTTGAATACTTGCACAATCAAGTGACACAAGTATATCGATCGCTTCAGCTAGTGTTGAGCCGAATTCCCACACTTTGTGACTCATTCTACAGACCATTGTGGATTATTGCAAAGGTTTCATCATTGTCACTTATTTCATCGTACAGCAATTTCAAGTTCAGTTTCAGTTTGAACAACCATTAACAATGCACTATCGCGCGCCGGTTTTGGTTGCTATCTTTCGGCTGCCCATATAGATGAACATAATGAGAAAGATAGAAAAGGTTGAAAGTAGGATCGAAGAGAGAATTGAAAATTTCAGTGGACTAATGATACTGAGAAATTGAGAAGATGCACGAACGCCACTGTTTGCGACACCCAGCCATATCACTCAGTGTCTCTAACCATCGGGTACGACCATCCCGAGGTTCCCATCCAGGAAGCTTAACGGGACCTATGTGACCCCGACTCCGTAAGTCCCGTTAGGCACCCTCGTACAGCAAAATACAGTGAAGCGAACTGATCGCTGTCAAACTCGCAGTGCATACAAGCTTAGTAGTAATATAAAAAGGTGAACAAGGATTGAACCTATTTCGATGGAGGGGAAAGAAGGTGAACCTCTACGGTCAACACAGAGTTCACAACCTAACTGTGCATGCACACCACTTCTAGAAATTTGGCCTGATGAGAAACGACAAGAGGTCCCCATTCCAGGAAGCCTAACGCGACTTATTAGATTGAGTCTCTTGGTTAGGGTTCTCATACCCGTATCGCTTCTTGAGAGATAATTTTGTGCTGGACAGGAACAATCCGTGGTCCGTGCAGAGTTGAAGTAAGCGACCTCTGTTCTCCGCCCAATTGGCTGGGATTGCATGTGGACCGCCAAGAAGCCTTTATGATTCGTCCAGGGATCCCACTAGAGCATTGACATTTCCTGCAAAAACTACGTCATTTGAACATGTGTCAGGCGATTTGGCATCCGAAGCTAGCGGTGTTACTGGTGTTGGGATTGCGCTCAGTGCCACGGCTGATCACTCGCTTCTGGACTGGATTCCAGTCAGTAGCCGACTGTGCGCTGTACGTCTCAACGGTTTAGCACAGGTCAACAGCTAAAGAATGAAGCATCGTATCCTCGTACCGACTGTTAGCAATATATCTGAAATCAACGATGGATTCTTAGTTCAGTTCAGTCCAGTTTGTATAACCATTAACCAAGCATATTCGTGCACCGCTCTTGGTTGCTGTCTTTTGGCTACCCATTTCGATGGATAATAGGAAGAATTGAGGGTAGAGCCGAACATAAAATGGCGAATTTCAGTGGTCTAAAGTTGCAAAGGAATTGGGAAGATGCACGAACGCCACTGTTTGCGACATCCAGCCATATCACTCAGTGTATCTAACCATCGGTTACGATCATCCCGACAGGTCCTCCTGTGAAAACCGCAGAGGAAATCATGGACATTTTCTTTTTACAAGGATTGTTGGCCAACCTTCGCTGACTCTTCTTGGATTACCTGTAACTTGTCTGTTATACGTATCCTGTCTCATCTCAGCTTGCTTTTTGAAAGCGGGTTTTCAATTCCGCGTCGGAATCTTCACTCAAACTCCCCTTGTATAGCAAAAACCTTAAATTCACCCTGCACATGATATATATATATATATATTCACACATGCCTGATTGCAAACTATGCAAAACAAATCCCGGTACAACAATCCTTGTAAAAAGAAAATGTCCATGATTTGCTCAAGGGCACAATACTGCTAGGTTGACCAGGCCAAAGCAGGTGAATTTTCTTGAGGAATCCCCAACCGGAGCCTTCGGCTAGCCAANAATCAGTGGAGCGGTGAGCGAAAACCGCAACCCATTGGGGCCCGTGTCCAGTTCATCGGGTCATACGCCCTTTGGTCGGGGTCAAACGCCCAAGGTGCCCAATACACCTCGATGCCCAATCGAGCTGGTGACCAAAACCACCGCAACCAGGAACTTGTGTGTGTGGTTCTTAAGCCTCCCCTCGGTTAGTTTGGAATCAAGGTTTTTGACCAACTCCCCTAGTTGAACACCCGGGTTATAGTCCCGGATATCCGCTTTTCGTCTTCTCTTTTTGTGGGAAAATACCTCCGCCACGAGAAGGCAGTGAGTAGAGTTTCCTCAGCAGGGGCTATCTGAGACGCTTGGTCGTATGGGAGCATGTCGCGAGGTGCAAGGGGATGGTGACCAAGCACAACCCAAGACACCCAGGATCAGCATAGGGACCGATGGCGCCTGTAAAGTCAACTCAGGAAAAACCTCAAGAAGAATCGCGGAAACTGGTAGACCAAAATAGTTGGTGAAATAGAGGTAGCTTCTGCATCAGGGAATATTCCAAGACTGTTTCATCTGATACGCAGCGTTAGAGGTCGAAGAATGCCGGTCAGTGAGATCGTTTGCGATAAACGTGGACTGAGTATCCACAATGAAGAACAACGACTTGATCGCTGGGCAGAGTATTTTAGTGAACAGTGTAACTGGTCAAATGGTAATGCAGTTTTTCCAGCGATTGCGACGGAAAGTGCATGGGTGGTAACATGTGAGCCTCAAACAGAATTAGGAGTACAAATTTGCATTGAATTGTTTAAGAAAGGGAAATCAGCGAGACCTGAGGGGTTTCTTTCCATTCTTTTCACGATGGGTGGTGACTCTCTAGCCGGCTCCATTATCACCTTGCTTCGCAGCATATCGTCGGAGGAGTGTCATAAACTAATGTGGTACCGCCTTTCACATTGAACTGTATTAACTCTTCCATTTCTTACGTTTTAGCTATTGTACTACAATTGTTAGAAGATTGAAGCCTTAATTCGACCAGACTCCTCTTCTCGATTAATTTGCATTACTCAAATTCTTCCTCTTCTCTTCGCCCAGAACGCTTTGACGCTTAGGTTCATTCTCCTACAGCAGTCGGGCAATGGAATTACTGGCAGGAATCTTTTGACAACTTTCTTTCAATATTAGAGATCCCCGACGCCGATACAAAAGAACTTATCAACTTCATCTCTCCAGCAATTTGTCGACTGCTCCACCTACGAGGAGATACCACGAAGCATTGAAGCTCTGTATATCAAACCGAAAAACAAAGACTTTGCGTGCCATGTATTAGCTACAACTAAACAAAAACATGGACAATCAGTGGATCAGTTTCTACAGAAACTGCGCAACCTCGCTGGTGACTATAACTTCTTGTCCGTTTCTGCTGGAAAGCATCTTGGCGAGGCTATCCGCGATGCCTTCATCACAGTATTAATGTCAAATAACATTCACCAACGACTTCATCTTCAAAATGCATCTGAAGAGGCTCGCATGTTGGAACATGCTTAGCAACTCTGTGATTCGCCCTCTTAAGTCCCAAGCGGTGCGACATCCAGGCAGTCGGATGTAGCAGCTCCAACTTCTATACGAGGTGCTTCGGAACCTCACACAGTCTGGCCTCAGACGTGAATGAAATATATATATATATATATATATATATATATATATATATATATGTATATATACTTCGGAACCTCAACCCGAAAGCAGGAAGTAATGGAAGCAGTATCTACCCCCTGCTTTTTCTGTGAGCAACCAAGACACCAC
>UZAN01050036.1:0-13485 GCA_900618425.1 Echinostoma caproni
GATCCAAGGGATTTTATGAATCTCATCAAGCAAATAATCAGTGGGTAGCACAGAATACACAGGTTTTAGTCGTAGCATGTCCTGACGAGAATATTTGTAGATCCTGGTCATGATTAGCACCGTTGTATGGATGAGTTAAACGATGAATTCCAACGTGACGAACAAGCACGAGAGTGTAGCGCAGCTAATCGAAGGGTGCGCGTTGTCAGTAAGTAAAATCTCAATTTTTCACAATACAATTTTACACTAGAATGCACATTGGTGTTCGTGGACTNCATTTGTGTTAAGTTAAGTCACTTTACTACTCAGAAGTAGCATGAATTTTAAAGTGAAAAGACTGACTTAGTATTTTTCTGTTCGAAGGTTCAATAAGCGTTTTTACTTAAAACGTTATGCTACTCATGAGTAGTAAAATGTTTAACTTAACAATAATTCTACTGGAATAGCATCAACAAGTACCCATGTGCATTTCAGCGAAAAATTATGGACTGGGAAAATTAAATTGTTATCCAGAAAAATCAAAGGCTTTACAAACAATAATCATCGCTATGCTTGCAATAAGTTGCTGTTTTAATTCGCTTTACTTATCAGGATAGGCGCAACCATATAAATGTGCTTTTACATCACGCGAACGCAGTTTTCTGATGGTTACAACAAAGTCTCGATCCGAAGTGCTTGTCTTTTGACTCGGGATTGTTGGGAAACCGTTTCTTGGAATAGAAATCTGTGATATACTGGCAGACCAAGTCTGTAAAGTAGCAATGATTTATTATATGTTATCGATATAAATAAATAACATGCTTCGCCCCAGAATATAATCGTCAGTTTCCCGCATGAACCAAAGAGACATAGTTTTAAACAAATCCACACCAAGAGTGATCTGCAGTCATGTTCCAACTGAGAGGGATACCATGTAATTCGGCATTTCCTATCGGGTAACAAGATTGTATTTGAAAAAATATCGTGTTTGTTCTTAGTGTGGTAGATAATCGTTGTTTACATTCGTGAAAAGCTTTCAATTGAAGTTAACAGTTGACGTACTGTATCAGCCTTCAAGTTTTTTGGTAGACTACTGACTGCATATATGCATATCTGGGCAAATTAGATTTGATAATTCTGATCAGTCCGTCATGATATGTTTCAAGCGATAGAAAAACACATCCATAAAGGTCCGGCGTTTAGATCCCGACTGGCCCCATTAAGGGTGTACCAGTGATCAGATTGAAACTCAAGTACAGTGCTTCCCAGCTGTATAGATTGCTGATTGTGCGTGATGATCGAGTATGCAGGATTGTCGATCAGCCAGACCACAATCATTTGTATCTGAATCAGTAAACAGTTCCGCTTTTGTTGCTCCATCCCAGGACACCCCAAATGACGATCCGAAGACAACTGTAATGTGTGATGAAGGAAAATATCGTTGCAAATATCACAAAAAATCCATTTTATCGCGTACACAAAACATGATACAATGGAAGTCAGAACTATCGTTAGATGATATTCACTTGCATCATTTCATGAAATAAGAATCTATGTGAAACGTTCGCGTAGTCACAAATGAAAATGTGGGTGATCATAATAGCATTTGCAGACCATACTTCGAAGTCGATCTGGTGGTCCGTGTCAAGAGTTTCTTGATGGTTGGAATGACATGTATTGTTGTGTCAATCGGGCCTATAACGGTGCATGAGTGTTTCATTGCTGTTTACAGAAGACCCGGTTCATGTCGGCTCCTTGAAGGAGAGGCCAATGCAGAAAATCTTCAGTGAGTCGTCGTGTACTACTGCTCAGATGTCTGTCTGGGTTAGTTGTTAAGTTTGCCCGAGTAACTCCGCTTGTAGGTGCAAGTGTAACAGGCTCAGTTAACTAACGCTTTTACTGCACTAAATTTGTAACTGATTTCTGAGTAACCATAAAACTGTGGATATTGGCCCACTCAAAACTACCCTTTGTGAATCCTTCCTTATCGGTTGTTGGTCATTCAAGTGTCTTAGGGTTGTGATATACTACTCACGCTTGTGAGTAGTATATGCTATTTGCGGTTTATTTCAACGGTCAAAAATAAACAACACTATTTAGAGAGAACTGCTATGCTCCAAAGAATAACTATGGAATATCAGCGACCAGGCATCGCGTTTTGGAATGATACCAATTGGTACCATCGCCTATTTGTCTTACATCATGCGTTCGATCGAATTCGGTCATCGGAATTTGATCGTTTGAATGTGATTTCCTTGTGTCTTGTACGACAGATCACCTCTACGATCACTAACATCCGGAGGGGTATATGTGAAATACAACAAATGTGTGTGTGTGCTGGCCGAAAGCATATCGACCGAGTGTCCCCGCTCTACCGAATGAATATCAATTCGGTTTGGCAGGAAAATCAGATTTTCAGTCTGCTCAAAATCGGTCTGGGAAATGAATGATCCAACAATGATGATAATCGTTTGGCGAGAGTGAATTTTCGAACAGAGAGTTCGACCGGGGGCACTGAGAACACATGGCTCAATGGTCAAACTAATCTAGCTTGTAACGAGAGGACCGGAAAAATACTCTTGACAGTATTCGTCAGAATTTACGAAATTGATTGGCTCACTAAACGCAACAAACAATCATGCATTATTGTTAGATGCCACTTCTCTACTTACGAACATCCTTCTGAAGGAAAAAATTGATTTTTCGTGTGATTACATTGAAAAAGAACAATTTGAATTTCGAAATTCTATCGTGGCACAAACATCTGAGGAGTGAATCAGATGTAGATAATTTTTCCATCATTTTGCTTGAATCAAATTATCTTAACCTTTCCGTGGTATATTATGCTGAGGTGAGAAGTTCGGTCCATGTGCAAATCTTTGTGCGTAACACCGATGAACTTTATCATAACTGACTGCGAACAAGTGGCCAAGTGGTTGGTGAGTGTGAGTGACCGAAATACTTTAAAATGTCGCGCGCCTTTTCTCTACCATACGGAGGACCTAACCTACCGCCCCAAGTTACGAAACGTTCTCTATGCCTTCGTCTTATTACTTGTGGTGAGTCAACCCTCCAAGATAACTCTAGCCAGAGAGTTTCCAATCAATGGATCGGAAGCCAAAAATTTGGAGCAAAGGGTATACAGTGGGCGATATGACACGGAGGACACGAACGGCGATTGTTTGATGTATGTTTAACCAATGATATTTCTATGTACAAACTACTTGATTTTATTGATTTCTTTCAATAAATAAACCGCTACTTCAGTGATATTTCCGTGCGTCTTTTTCATGACCGACGACTAGTAGTGTTATAATTTCACAAGGTGGTGCCTGGTCGAGGATAATCGCCTATTATGAATAATGGTCAGGGTATCGGTACATTGGCATTCATACAACGAAATATCTCGTTTGGAACAAGTCTTCAGAATTCCCACAAGTACACAGGATAGTTAATGGAACGGTCCTCCATTAAATGTCTATTCTTGAAGTTATCATACTGAACAGCTGGAATTCCCTCTAATAAGTCTTGTTCATTATTGATCTTCAAAATAAAACGCCAATTGCATCTTTTTGCGAACTACTCATAAGTGAGAGTAGTATCTCAGACCACTCCTCCTAGCAAAAATGAACTCTGCATGCAGCGAGCAGACGTGTTTTGAGAATTCGAACGGGTCTGTCTTCCTAATTGATAAATTCTTGTTTCATGATTGATTTTTGGTCATCAGGTTGATTCCTGACGACTCGTTGGCGTACGGCTATGGTCCCAGCGCCTTCCATCGTGTTCATTTTGATACACACCTGTCGTCACTTATCTCCTGACACATGTTCATTGGAGTCCTCTTTATCCGTATTCTAAATGAAATTTGCTTATCTAGGCAGTAACTTCGCTGTTCCAGAGTCACCGACACGGCCTCTGACATGGTGCTTGTACTAGGCATCCGGCACCTTCAGAAGTGCACTTGGTTTTCCGTTTCACAAATATTCGTAACTTCTTCATCGTTTTCTCGAGCAGTCTGACAAAAGTTTAGTTGTCCGTTGTGTTCTCAAAAGAGAAAGTTCGATTTGAAATCAAATTGTGGCTCGTGTTGGCCAACTGCCGTGTCCGAGGCTTCTACAGATTTAGTTGACTAAAGTTCCGCTATATGAACAGCAGCACGTGTTTCAGACAAACATGACAATTTCTGATCCCCCATCTGCATATGTGTCTGGACTAAGCAATATTAAGCCGTTCTGCAGGGACAACGATTTGACAGAAACCAGAGATTCTCTCACGGACCACTTGCGTTGTGTTTCGGGGCAATTTTTCTTCCAGCACTGGCTTTTCGCGCTCAAACTTCCCGTCTGAACAGCTCTCTTGTTTTAATCGGTTTAGATGGACGCCACCTCCTCCTTTACTTCCTTGCCGTAATTCCTGCAGACTGGAGTCCAAAGCTTTCGGTTGACCGGACAGGTATAGATTTCTTCTAAGAGAACACCCACCAGTTTGAATACATTCATGGTGGTCTCAGCATCAATNCATCTTCCGGTTCTACCGTATCCCCGCCAGTTCCGTGACGTCCTCAAACTCCTCCAGAATCGCCCGTGAGTCTCCATCCTCGAAGACTTCAGACCATGGAACTGTCAACCTAACCCCGGTGACGGGACTAGTTGTTATAATTCCTTAACGCGGTGCATGGTCGCTGATAGTCCGTAGTTATTCTTTGGAGCACAGCAATTTGTTCCGACAGGTATTGTTCATTTTTGACCGTTAAAATAAACCACCAACCTTTTTTGAACTAATCGCAAATGTGAGTGGTATTTCACAACATTAGGACCTGAGTGATTCATCTGATTTTTCCACCCAAAGAAACATTTTTTGACAACTGTTTGTGATTCGAATGGAAGAAATCACTAGTTTTTGCTCTTTGTCTATGATGAAGCTCTCTTTCAAATCGAGTTAGGTATGTGAATTTCGAGGGGATGTGTAACCTTTTGCAATAAAAACTGTTTATACATATTTGTTAAAATAAAATATAGTTAGATGAGGATTTCCATCTGGGCTTCGCATTTGGTTGCCGTCTAAATATATTCCGAAAATAATGATGATCGTACATATCGGAACGGAGATAATTCCCACGTCTGGGGAAAGAGTACACTATTTTGCCGTGGGGTTTTTTGTCGGACTTCAGTAACCGTTTTGCATCCTCCATGCGTTCCCTACATAACGGGGAAATTTGTGTGGCATTAATAGTGCAGAACAATGAGTCTGATTTGTAACCACTCTTCACTTTCTTCCCTGGTGGCTGCATCATGTGAAAAAGCCTGCGTGAGAATTTCGGACATGATAAAACGGAGAAATTTGTAGATTATTTTGACACTAAATGGTGCAGTAAAAATGACCAAACATTAGAACATAGTAAATGTGTTGACAACCTTTTTCTAAGAACTCTAGCACTGATCGAAAGTCTGTACACTAGAAACATTTTATTGTCAACCGAAGCGATTGATTTTTTGTCTAGCGATCCAGGTGTTGTTCGAGGCCACGCAGTAACGTGTCAGACGCGTTTCTTATCATATCACTACCATTTGTAGTGCCAATTTAGAAAACCAATGTGACAGCGTCACGTGATCAAGTGTGATTTGTCCTCTGTGACTGTTTGTTATATTCGATTGCCATTCATGGTCATCATTACGAAACAGGAAACTGCCCATTTTTTACATTCTTGTCATTGATCGCACAGTTTGCATTTATTTGGATCCCGATGTAATTGATGGCAGACAGAGTATTTTCCTATCAAACACTGAAGTCGTCTAAGTGAGGACAAACAGTTCTGCAGACCGGCTACACGTCGGCCTGTTCGTCAAGCTGGTCCATGTAGTTGTACACGCTTCACCGTAAGTCCAAGTGATGCAATCACTGTTCGATGGATTGACACTTCACTTCGCAAAATCTGCTCTTACTCGAACTCATTCCAATAGTCTATTTTCGATATTTCCCTAGCTATTATGTGGAACCATAGAAGTTTGAACATTTATACGGGCCGCTTAGGGAGATTTTATTTGTTCGCAAAAGTGTGCTCATTATGTACTTTTTTATTACATACCCTTGTCATCACAAGCGGACCTGGTGGATCACATAGTCATGAGGACCTCCAGTTCGCTCATGGAAACCGGAAAACTTAGCCCGGGATTTGGAATGGTGAACCATATTAGTCGTGGTATTGAGCGCACGACAACGAATCTATCTACCACCGAAGTTGAATGCGGGGATCGGAGTTCGGATTCGGACTCGAGAGCCTCGAGTATACCGATGATAGCAACTTAAACTGTTTGATCACTACTACACTAGTCAATTTATCACTCACCAATGGGCAACGCTACTGAACAGCCGTTTTATGATTGTTAGGAGTCATGCATAATATACACTCACCCAATTCACTGGGGTTCGAACCCGAACATAAGGGAATTAGAATGTCACCATTGTATGAATAGGAATACTCTGATACATTCTGTGCTTCGGTTGCCATCTTTTGGGCTACTCACCTGGTCTACTGATGAGGAAAATACTAATATCCGACGATTTGATGAAAAAATGTTGCCAAGACACAGTGAGGAAAACTTTTCTTTCGGGAAGATGGGTAATTCACAAGTGTCACTGTTCATCGCGCTGGACCATGTCAATTAGCATTCTCAGAATAACTCTTCTCGGTGTGTTTTCCCCGGTTGTTCATCAGCATTCGATTTCACTCCTTGGTTAATACCGTTACACAAACCAGAATTGTTTGGATGCTCCAGGAAATAGTTAGCTTAGACACAACTTTTTGACTAATAGAGTATTATTCACTACATCTTTTCCCATCCAGCTTTAGCCAAAACCCGCAATGCTTCAGCCACAACATAAACTTTAGTCATGTCTCTGTGAGCGAGTCAGAACGAAAGGTATCGGAATATTCTGAGGTCAACGGATGTTGAATCATTGTATTGTATTGTATTTTCTACAAATATTGGTACTGCAAACTCTGGTTAAGAAGTGAGGTATGGCGATGGTATGCTGCACAGTTTACCGTCGTAATTGTTTCGCATATTGTGTGGAAAAGATTTAAACGATGTGTCCGTATCATCAAACACTTGACACATCTTATATGACTTTATTGAACCAGTTTTTAATGTATTAAATAATAAGCGAATTAAAGGATTAAAAACGTCTAACTTTTCGAATTTACTAAAAAAGCCTCTTCCGGCTGGTTCAAAAAGGAACTGCAGGGTGGAAGAAATTGAATGTGGCGATTTATGTGTAACTGCACATCCAAAGTCTTCCGATGAGCGGGCGCATTATCAAAGATAAAAGCAACTGAAACACCTGTTTGCTCAGTAGCGACTGATGTGGAACAGCGTGAGAGAAAACAATTATTCTCTGTATGATATCTCGGCTCAATACCAAGTCTATCTTTGTGCTGTCCTATGTGGTTTGCCGCTCTACGTCTCTCGGACTTAGTTACGGGTTTCTATCACTGACCCACCGGTCTATGCAACTATGGGGTTCATTCTGTCTGCTATTTATTGCACCAAATGTGTGACACAAAACATTCATACTTTAGCTACCGGCGACAGATAAACATGCTTTGATGTTTAAGTTAGGTTCTTTACTGGACAGAAGGCTTCGAACGTCTTAACAGCCCAACTTGAAGCGTCCAGGGATGTAACAGCACCACATGTTGTAGTAGGCCTGGTCAATAGACAACAATTTTGCGCTACTTGGTCACTGTAACCAATCGGCATACTCCGCTTGTTTTAATTCGACATTTGCCATGTTTCATTCCACACGCTATGGTTAGCTTCTTAACAGAATAATCGCGTCCATCCGCGCTGTTGAAACGATAGGGCTTTTGTCTGTCCATGCATTTTATCTTTATCCATATGTTAGAGGCGTACAACGGCAGATAAGACATCAAAAATATTTCTGCAGCCCATCATGGTATTTT
The DNA here is from genome assembly GCA_900618425.1 of Echinostoma caproni. Classification (NCBI taxonomy): domain Eukaryota; kingdom Metazoa; phylum Platyhelminthes; class Trematoda; order Plagiorchiida; family Echinostomatidae; genus Echinostoma; species Echinostoma caproni. The sequence continues at coordinate 7,943 of UZAN01050036.1, forward strand.
TGTAGTCCTATCGGGCACCGGATGATAGCAAAAAAGGGAAATCTAAAAATACGCCACTGGAGTAAGTCAAAATCCTAATTATAACACAAACGGTATATTGCTTTGCATTTACATGAATCAAAAAGTGAATACTTACCGTTCTATGCCTCTAGTTAAAAGTAAACTCCGATTTAGAGAATCGGATACATTAACAATCCAAGGGTAATAAAAACTGTTGACAAAAATACTCGCCTCACATAAATATCATCAGTTTATTCACCCTGCAACATTTAACACAAATACGACGATCAACTACACAGCATACGATCGCCATACCTCATTTCTTAACCAAACATTGTAATATCAACATTTGTAGAGAACAAAACGATTCAATGTTTGTTGACCTGAGTATATTCCGTTACTTTTGATCTGACTCAGCTACGGCAGCATGACTAAAATTTATATTGTGGTCAAAGTATTGTGGGTTTTGACTAAACCTTGATGGGAAAAGGTACAGACCTGGAAAGTATGAATCAAAACTTTTAGTTAACAATACCGGATTTCTTCAAGTTGTCCCCACACTTACATATTTTTCACACGAATTTGCGATAGTCCTCGTGTTTCTCCGGCACGTGTCTTGGAATACGCTGATAATTTTGTGCTGTGCCAACACGACACAAATCCTTTCATCGATAATCGTTTACGAATCCAACTTTTCTCCTCCCACTTGATGTCGTTCCACAAACCCGGAATTCCGATACACATTGTCTCACATAAACGTTGACCGCGGTTCGCCTATGTTCTATGTTGCTCATGTACTGACATATAATGAGAAGATTACGTGTGAACTAGGCCTAACCCGGAGAATACGAGGCACTTTTTGTGATCTTCGCGAACAATCTTCTGTGAAAAGTGAGCAGTTTGATGGTTAGCGCGTGTAGTCTTTTTAACGGAAATGTAACCCTTGGTGCTTGCAAACTTTACACAATGCAATTTTATGAAGTCTGATGTACTCTAATAGACCACCCATTCCGTTGTTATATTGCACCGACCGTTGAAACTTCCAAGTGGAGACTTGATGAACAGCTGAAAGGTCATTCAACTCCACACCAGTGAAGCCACATACAAAAGGGGAATATGGTTACATAATGCAAACAATCTTTCCATCATAAATTTGAATAGAAAAGTAAGAAACATGGGTTTGCACAAGGTATCCCCATGAGTATTTCGTCCCATCTGTACACGTGCACGTACTGCAGTCAGTGATTTTTATGGTCAGTGCGATAATTAATAACTGTGAGACGAAACCAAGATCGCTAATCACAACGAACAACACAAAAAAGAAAGCGATGGATGAAAAGTTCAAAACTGTTACGTCATCGAATGATCAGAAAAAACTTCGATCTCTGATAACAACGCTTATTCGAACAAAAACATTTTCACTCCAATCCACGTATTTCACATCATCTACAACACAACAAACACAAGGTTACTGAACTTTTTTGAGACTCTAGCCATTCACATTCTCAAACCCGATCTATGCAAACAACGTGAATGGTTAGTCACATTGGCTTTGCCTTTCTCGTTTTCGTGTTGTCCGTTGTGATTAGCTATTTTGTCTTTGTCTCACAATTATCTCACGGAATATAGAAATCACTTTGACTGCAGTAAGCACGTGTATTGACGCAGCTACATGACGGTGGAAACATTGTGCAAACCCATGTTTCTTCTTTACATAATGCCATCGCAACTGAATATAATGCTTCTCATTATTAATCGTGACACAATTCAACTGTAGAATAATCAATCCCATGGAGCAAGAGGAGCGTGAGCTAGTAAGTAATCCAAGCTTTGACTTCGACAGCTGGTCATAATGGGATCGCGCTCGGCTTTCTTTCAATCCCAAGCAGTCCCGATAAGCACTGCTCTACGAGGAAACCCATAGAAAGTCGGGTTTGGCACAGTTCACGATTAGCAGCGAGCACCTGACCGAATACGCGATCCGACAACTCTGGCGCTTTGGTCTCCGCCCAACTCGTTCGGTTATCGTAGTAGATCAGCAGGTCTCTACAGGAGAAATCGTACTAGTTCAAAATTTAGCTGATAGTTACTTGCAAAAAAACGTATAGAACTACTATTATTGCTTGATTACCTAGCCAGTCTATCATACATTCAATCAGCACCAGATTCTTGTTTTGTTCTATTATAAATTCTACTTGGTGCATACGAATTACCAGGAAATTGACGTGTATTTTCACTGCCAGACATTCGTTCACACGGAGTGGTGTTGCCAGGTGTTTACCGAACTCGCGTGACACCATNCGCGTTGAGATGTGATATTACCCCCACACGAAACACAACGTTTCTACAGTAGAACCCATCTATATTTCTGCTTTCACTGATCGAAAACCTTATAAACGTACGATTTTTCGATTTCGACTATAGTTGGTGGTGCGCCAGTTGCAAGATGACCCAGTATCGGTGGAAAAAAATATAGTTGCGACATTGACGGATGGGTATAAAACAGATCTTGTTATTTTGTCAATAATCGGTGCGCCCTGCTTTATTATCGAGCATTTGGGTTAGTTTTTTGGCAGAGTTCACCAACTTAGTAATCATATCGTATTTCTCTATTTCCTCCAGCACATGACCCACCCTGATTTCTAACGACTACTTTCGAGATAGCTGACTTATCTGTCCTCAACTCAGATAAAACGTTTTCAACAAACGATTTAACCACTATCTCTAACAAAGAGAATTCCATTCGAAGCCAAGATTGCAATTCACACTTTGTACTGCTAACGTAAACGCCAAATAGTCTGTGTGCTGGAGTGCCCTTATTATCACCAACACGCAATGGTTTTGGAAGAGGACACATATATGCGTTCTCATACGTTGAATTCCGGTTCAGGAAAGCGCGTCTCTTGGTGAGAATACCGTAACACACGTAAATATCATCTGACTTATTTTTCCGTTTGCACACTTTCTCCAAGGCGATGGGGCGGAGCGGACAGGTATTGCTTGGGGCAATTATTAATGAGCACACGTTTGGAACCAGGTGAAATCTGTGTATCCGTATATTTCAGATGGAAAACTAAACTGAACCAATTGATAGGATTGAATTCAGGTGACTGTGCCAGTGCATTCATTGCATTGCACCGTACAGCACAATAGGGGGCTGGGAGTGATCGATAAGCCAGAGATGAAAATGAGCGAAAGCGCAATGTGACTCGGACTATTGGTACATTTTTAGTCCCAAAGTACAACAGACACGGAGCGATCTGATGTGTGAGGACATTCGGATTCACGTTGGAGATGCTTCATAAAAGATAAAACATGCAAAACAGTTTGGTCATGTATTTTTATGATAATCTCTTAATTCTTTATGAAATACGGAAATGTCGAATAAATGTCAGGAATATCGTCAATCTTAGGCTGACAGTGAATACGAAGAAGCTTATTCATCGGGCTTAGAACGACAATTAGTTTTGAGACAAAAATCGGTTTCCTGTGTTTTCTATTACAGATCACCTTTTGTTGAACAGTAGTCGGCATAAATCACCATGTAGTCAAAAGCACCTATGGTTTAGTCATGGTAACAGACGACGCAAACTCCGAGGGTGAGTGCGCTTGATCGCAAGAATATCGAGATAGTGAGACAATGAAATGAAAGCCAAACCTTGCAGTCTCGCGTCCACGGTAATCTGATACTGCTATTGGTAAGACTGGGAATCAGAACTAGATAGATGGGAAAGAGGTCTTTCCAAATGGGTGCCCAAGACTTTAGGGCACGACATACTTCGCGGCAGCGCATGCCGACGAATGGGGTTTTTCTTTGGGAACCCTAACCGGAGCTTTTGATTCAAGTCTTACGACTTCAAACTGATAACCAAAAGTCTTGTACCAGGTAATCAGATTGCTAATAATGTGGGCCACCTCAGAGCTATATTTGTTTATCCTTCTGACGATTGTCTGCCTCCGTACTTCATCGATTGTTTTCACACCATGGACTCGGTCTTCTCAGGCCCGCATCAGCTGTTCTCATTTAAGCACAAACTTGATGCCGATCTAAGCAGGATTTCATGTCCCTAGTTCTTAAATCTATGCATACATGTACAATTGTGCCTACGAGATAACGTCAGTCGGGGAGCTGCGCGTTACAGTGGCAGTAAAATGAATCACAGACCAACAGTCTCGAGCAATCAAAAGCCATAAGGAGCTTTGCGACGAAATGGACCGGAGCGGCGATTGGTTATCTTTTTAGCCAATGATGTTTCTTTGCACATTTTACTTCATCCCGGTGATTTCTTTCGATAAGCTAACGCTTTTATCCTTCGTCCCTTTGACGGTAGACCACGGTAGATGATTCCACGGTTTGCTTGAGATTCGTTCCTGTTCTGATCGGTACATCAGTCCCTCAGTCCTAGAAACCTTTCACCGTTGTTTCCATACATAAATCCTCAATCTAATATTCAGTCAAAAGCTGTTTCATTTCATTTCCATTGCTTCCTCTAGGCTTAAACGAGCAGAGCACGCGATTCGCACTCTCACATGTGGTATATCAATAATGATTTGTGAGGACCAATATGATCGTGTACCTGTTTACAAAAAGAAATGAATGATTATAACCATTGTGTCTGGAGTCACCTAACGTGCCAGCCGAGGGACATCCCGTTGAGCAGTAGCGTCAAATGCGGGAGTCCGGAATGCGTCTGCCTTATACCTGGCAATATTGGGGACATAACTCGTACTTAAGTCCCGCGAGAATTCATGAAACCGGCTCTCAATCCCACAGAGGATGGTCCAAGTAAAGTAACAATTCAGGCGGCAAATACAATTATGAATGCATCAGATGATAGGTTCGATAATAAAAAAAATCCATCAGTGTCTGTTTGCAGTGAGACACGACCAGGTTCCATCCATATTTACAAGCAGACACTAAAGGGAATCATTTTACCTGAAAATGTATTGGGATAAACAGGATCTCGCCGAGCTCATAAATCGAAAGCCAAACGTAACCCACGGAGAGCATTATGAATCGCTAAGAAATACCTGTTTTGGCCTGAACAACCAGACGGTAACGTGCTCAAAAACAATCAACCAGTTGATTATTCGTGACACTACTATCTTGGTTAAATCCATATGTGAAATAGGGTGTTTGTAAAACTCTGAAGAACTAGTGCAATCGGCGTGACGTTCGTAGCTCACACCAAAGCTTTCGGACCGCTTATCAACGCACTCTTCATTCACGTTTTTATGATGTAGTCCTACGGACCGATACATTGTTCCGTTAAACTACTTTCTCGATAGAACTCTAACTACTCGTTCCGATGAGAACAACCCCGCTTCTCATAGTGTCCATTCCAGCATTTTCCATGGTATGTTTCGGTGGACTTTTCAAACGCACAACACGTCAACGGCTGGATTGCAATGAGCTGCCTCAACCGTCTTACTGAGTGGACCACCTGAACAGATAGAACCAAACCTACGTGATAACATCAATCAGCACTGGTCGCTTATTGAGAATACTCTGTATTTTGGTTGACCTTGTTATCTGTGGTTTG
>UZAN01050037.1:4480-21062 GCA_900618425.1 Echinostoma caproni
GTTCCGTTTGTTTAACTGAGTGCTTTTTGTACGTTAGAGGTCGTCGTTGAAAACGCCGCGTTATATAGAAGAATGTGCCCTTCATTTAACAGTCACTTCTTGTCGGAGTAACAAACTGAGAGGTATTTTATATAGAGGGCTCACTACTCCGGGAGATCTGCCTTTTTCCTGTTGATCAATTGATAGTTGCTGCCCAAAGTCGTGTGATCGCAATATTGATAGCGATGTCACAATCTTCATGCATCACGTGGATGAAGATGAAGATGAATGCCGTTTAGTTTCGTATCGCTATAGTGATCCTTATAGTGATGCAATCGTATACGATTGCATATATATTTAGGACACATGCAACCACAATGGATTCAGATGATTTTCTTGGGTTCCGAAACAAGTCCTAAGAATTGGTTATATACAAACATGGATTCGTATCGATACACAGGAATCCAAAGAGGTGTTGGCATGCCAACACCCTCGGGGCGTTTTTTTCGCTCTCAAACCGCACGTATCTGTCCACGATTTCAGCATTGGTGGCTTTTATAATGAATTAATATAACATGAAAAGTGATCATTATTCAACTATTGAATGAAATCATTAGTTTCGAATCTATGTATTTTGTTACTTTATGCTTAATAATATTTTTAAGAATCATGTTTATCAGTTTCCGCTCGGTTTTAACAATGATATATGAAGAATTTCCGCTTTTAAAGCTGACGGAACGTGCTTCTTCTTATTGCAGGCCATTATATACCACTAAAAATGGCTGAACCTTTACGTCAACTGATCAATTCTGCTGCGTTCTTGGTACTGCATGAAAATCTGGAAAAATGGCTGAAACTGTATCACGTAGGATTTTCATTGCATCAAATTATTTCCTAGAAAAATACATGCGACGAGAATATTGCAACTGGATGCGAACTCATTGAGCTGAATGCTCGCCTCCAGGGTCAACTCTTTCGACTGTTAAGCATATGTGCCACTGAAGGTAGGTTAGAAAATTTTTTTTGAACGATTCTTTTTTGGTGTAAGCTTATAAATAAAATTTTCCGAGGATTTATAGTGAAGAATAAACTTCAATATGGTGAAGTTCACCATATTGAAAGTTCGAACTTTCAGTAAGATAAACAATGATCATTGTTCGATATGACAGTTAGGTATCTAACCTGTTTTCACATGACTGTATAATTGACATCTCATTCGAGCAAAGTGGAACCTGTCCATAGTTTCTGTAATCATCCTAATAAAATGTAGTTTGAATTAATTCTGATTTCAAATGTACCAAAATGTATCATTAGTATTAGCTGTTGTCAAGATTAATCCTGATGCTAGGAACAACTTACAACTATAAGTTGTAAAGACGCATGACAAGAAATATCACAGTCAGTAAATTTGAACCATATTTAGGTCCCAGTAAAGCGTTCTCATTCCGAAACTTCCTTTTCATGTCTCAGGAGAGTTCGTTGGTATGGATAAGTTCCGATTGAACCTCTTTTGCATTCAAAAGAGTCTCCTGTGAAGTACGAGTGGGATGGAATTAGGTTGGAGTGAGATTGTTATTCGAGGATTGGGCTTTATGGGACTAAGTAGATATAAATCAAGAAAGCTTCGATAAAGGGAATATGGTTCCAAAAAAATAGTATCCTAACAATATGATGAATCCTGACCGAGAAGTGTAAGGATTGTTTATTGCAATGATTAACTCCTTCATCTGAATTCTTTTGCAATGTATATCTGTTCAGTAATCATACAATGTTACTCATTATGAACGATCTATGTTATTAATGAGAGTAATTCAAACGCGATCAGATATAATTTGGTGTTTACAAAAACGCAGCAGTTGCATGGGCACTGCCAGTGTGCACTAGCTCGCAGCAGCTAAGAATTGATCCCCCTTAAATTCGTTATAAAAAATCACTTAAAATGACATTTGCTACCAGATATTTGTTATTCATTTACTTACCGAAAATATATAACGAGGGGTATCAGGATATTAGATTGTGATTGGTTCCTGATGGAAATAAACAGACAACGTTGGAGATACTTCACGCAATTTCATGGTTTATCGCTTGGTCAGTCATACTAAGTAATGCAAATTTGGATTTAAGCAAATTCTAGAGATTTATTTCTTATTTATGAGCTGTAACAGTTTCAATAATTTCTACGCATTCCTTTTGGAAATAATTCACTAGTAAAATAAGTGAATGAAAGCATAATTCAATGATTATCTCTTATGGTATTGCAAGTTTGTTTCGTGGATTAAAGATAAAGCCTGAAATTTACTCATGTCAGGCTCTCACTAGTTTCTACAATGTTGACTAATCTGCATAAAACTAAGTGATTACTACTAACATTTTTGAGCGCCTGATGAATAAATTGCATCTGAAAGCTTGAGTATCACCTGAAAATGTCAAAACTTTGCTGTCTGTTCTGGTTTTTGTGATCCTTTTATTTTTTGTAAGGACAGAATGCAATTTTGAATCAATCCATATTCATTGTGAATTTCATAATGTTAATAACACAGCGACGTCGGTAGAGAGCTGTTTTCACCGACGTTTCGGTTACCGTGGGTAACCGTTTTCAAGGCGATATCCATATTTATTTATTTGTTTGCGCTTGGTGTTCAATTGGCAGGTGGTCTTTATGGAGGCGCTTCGGCGATCAAATCTAGACTTCTTCCGTTGCTCGGGTCTGGGCTTGGTTCCTCTGGAATAACATCCTCCACCAGTATGTCTGCTTTAAACGCATCATCTTCAAGAGCAACGGAATTGGATGAATTAAAAAGGGCATATGCAAAGTCGTTGGAAAAATTGGAGTTGGATATGGGTCAACCGCCGCGTTCACGGGGAGAGTAAGAAATACAAAAGCCGAACTGTTTTTGACGAAGTTTCTGATTTTCAAAATAGTTTTGTTTCATTCTAAAGGTTAAACAAATAGTGGTTAGATACGTGATTTATGAAGGCGCTTAGTTAATGTCTTTGAGGTCGTTTGTCTATTATTCCAAAACAAACAATTTGTAATTTGACATTGTAATAAGGCTTCATACATCATAAACTTAGATAATTACCTGTTGCGTTTACTATTTAAACAAATTGAACAGTTTTACATTTGGTTCTTCTGAATAAAACTTATTTAGGATTGAGCGGATTTATTCGGTGAATACACGTGCCTTTAGGTTTATCTATACTGTAATAAAGAGAAATATTCAGCATTGGGGCAAGCGTATTAGTAATCTTTAGTGAGATTTGGGAACAAACACCCTGCGATTGTCTACGTTTTAAATGAAACAAATGCATTGATGTTTCCTCTTAAAAATAACTGCGAAAAGCGTAGTTTGAATAACAAACATATATTAATTATCTGCGAGGTTGATCTGACTTTACAAATAATGCTTCATGAAGCTTTTCTGGAAATTGTCTTTGTTTTCCCAAGAAAAATATTATAGAACACGTTATTATATGTTGTAGTGGTTTAACTGTTGAATTATGCTGGTAGAAAACATGATACACGAGGGCATTTGCATATTTATGCTTGAATGATGCTGGAATATATGGAAGACGTCGAAATTGGGCAACTATGCAGAATGATAATACAACTTAGTTAGAAGACAGTACACTCGAGTAAAATAAACAAACGGCACAGTTTCAAACACGGTTGTTTTCCATTAAAAACACTGAGCAAGAATGAATTAAAAGACATGAGAATCAACCAGCACCTTTTTCTTGTTCTGTTTGAAAAATTAATTTGTTTTTACTGAGGAATTTTTCTTCCGACTGAGCAAACTACAAATGTGATTTTCTCAATGATCAGGTATTTTCATAGGGACACTGTTGATGTGCAGTTTATTTTTCAAAGCTGAATTCGTCGTGTATATAGCAAATAAAGCGTGAACTAAAAAAACAGGAAGCATTGGTCAGCTGTTTCGACCTGGTTGGGTCTCATCAGCAGTGCGAGTCCAGCGATCCAACTGGGGATCGAACCCGGGACCTCATAGGCAGAACGAAAGCATGCTACCCACTCGGCCACCGGGAAGCTGAGGTTTGTAATTTGCCATTTACATGATATAGCACAACCCATCTTTGCGAGCTTGTTGCGGGCCACATACCCCGCTCATCTAAGCACTAACCTTTAGGGTTATGACTCGGTTGGAAACATTCACAACCTGACTACTGATTTCAAGTGAGTAATTTTTTATTTTTCCAATTATCCTTAGAACGGGTTATTCGCGGGACGATTCCGGTCGTCGTAAAAACGAAATGAAGCAGGATAAGTATGCCAAAGATCACCATCTCCATGATTTAAAATCAAAGTGAGCAATATTTTTCCTACTCATATTCGATAACCTGGAATAGATGATATAGTTTCTTCTTAATCATTGTAATAGCGTAGCAGTATGATTTGGTAGCGTTTAAACATTAGTAATGTTCTAGGACGTTGGTATCCACTTTCTGTAGATTGTTTCCTTGAAATTCATATACAGTATTTTTAATGGTTCATTGATGTGGTTGTTATTTGATGTATTTACTAATTATGTGCATCTGAGGGAAGGAGGGGTTGGCGTAAAGCCCTTTACATCTTGTAATCGTGAGAAAGCCTTAAACTAACACCAATATTTTCACTTCTCATTTTTGTCATCCGATCAGATACAGGAGCCTGCACTTTGTATAAAAGGTCAAATTTGAAAATAAAATATTTGATTAATTTTCTGCAATCCCAAGGTCATGTTAATAACTTATCGAATAATGTTTCTGAGTTTGGTATTGTCAGATATCATCGTGTCCGATTTGTGCCAGACTTCTAACTTTGAAGGAGTAACAGTTAAACCATGTAAAAGTTTCATAACCGATTCAGGTGGTGTTTTCTTTACACTTACATAATTCGGAGAGCTACGAAACCAAACTGATCAATTTAAACTACAAAGATTGTGTACAGCCTACGAGTCAGTCATAGATTTGCTCCGTTTACGCGAATATAAGATTGGAATATCAAAATCTTACAATAAAATCCGCTATCAAAGTTTAACCTATTCCAAAAATATCACTAATGGTGAATGGGTATCTTCATTATTGATTTGAATGCAGTGAAGCTTATTTTGTCAGATGATAAGCCATTCTTGCGAAATTGGGCACCATAGTTGGATCAGGGATTGCAGTTTTCCTCGAAGCACAGATCATGGGGTTCATACCCATCTGTCCTCCAGATACGTGATGTGTACTTGATGTGCTCTAGTTTTTTTTCGAAAAATGATGGAGGCTTCCTATACGCACGTATATATTTATATTGTTGCACGCAATCTATTGTAGAGTTCAGTCATTGGAGGAGGAAAACGAACGTCTGCAAACGCGTCTCCTGCGTGGCAGTATGGATGAACAAGGCTCCCGTAAGCAGAACAACTCGATGAATAATGTGATGGTGAAGCCAATGACCGAGTAGGTTTCTTATTATAAAACCAATATCTTTGCTGCAGTTTGATATAAACTAAAACCATACGTATAGATACAGAAGTCTAAGCTTTAATCGGCTTCCTTTAAGACTACATAAAGGGTGACTTTTGATGAACAAAAGCTAAGATCAGGGAAATCGCAATTTAAAATAATTTAAAGAATATATGCCTTTTAGCGTCTATGTTTTCGTACGCACCTTTCTGTTTTATTGGTGATAGCACCTACCATCACAGTAGATATGACTACTTTACTCTTACATCCAATCCACTTATGATATTCAAAAGTGTTTTCATCTAATAACGGATGCACAGAGGAACTAGCTAAACCACACCAAGTAGAAAAACTAACAGAAACTAGATAAATGTCTCGTATTCACTGCGAGTTTCTCGTTTTTGTTTGTATGTGTACACAGCCAATGTTCGGCATTTTACTTCTTTCTTCCTATGTGAAATTTAAATTAGCGAATCGAAAGTACAACGAATAATAGGTCAAAACCATTTGTTTCTTGCGAAAAGCTTAGTGGGCTTCTCGGCCATCTTATTTTCATTTGACTGCATTGTGCAAATGTGACACTAAATCCCAGAATGAAAATAACAAATTTCCGGGCATTCAAATAAATCTATTGAATAGAGATGGAATTGCAAATCGGCGGACGGCCGCAACCGCAATTCAATCACAACTCACGATGATACTACCTGATTCCTGTCCACTCGTGAGGGCGTGTTTCTGTGTCTATCGAATACGGTTTTATATTAAATGCAGTTCTTTTTATGTTCAAGGGGTTATTTTTAGGGATTATGCATGAACAGGTCCTCAAAATGAACAACAAGAAATTGCGTGATTATGTTTTCCTATAGAAATAATTAGCATTTGTGTGGTCTCCGCGTAACTTAAATCACGACTAAGTCAATTTTACAAATAAGTATCTCTTAATTTTAGTCTCGATGACTTTAAAATATGTAGGTTAGTTATGCTTTTAGTTTTCCTAGGGTGTTCAACACAGACTTTGTTCTTTGCAGGAGAGGAATTTGGATTCATGTTTTCAACGTGGTTTTTTCTACAATGAAAGCTATTGGTGGACTATCTATGCCGCTTATAAATTGATATAGGGTGAGTGGGTAATGGGTATTCCGCAAGAGAGTCACATTCATTTAGATGTTGACAGTAGTAATATATTATCTTCAAGGACTAAAAAATGGGGCTTGCTTTGAACTGGTAAGTTGTGAGTGAGTTAACTGACGATATGTATCGTTTGACTACCATCAATCTAGAAAAAAGAAACAGTCTTAAAACCCGTCCACTGATACACCTTGCGTTGAGCCAACTGGATTTGGAGTTTTCACAGGCTTCTACTCATGTAAGTGCAAACGTGAGATTCAATTGTGGCCCAAAGCATCATGACCGGCCTGATCCAGATGTATTCCAGCGTTTAGTCTCCACCGTTGGATGTTTTAGCCTACGCCCAGCAGCTTCATTCTTTGCTCATGGTTTTGGGGCTTTGGTATTACTGTATTTAATTTTCAGTACGAAGGTATGTGCTAACAACTAGGTTGTACTTTTGTTTGCTCTGAAGATCATACATTGAGACTTCGAACGAAGGAGAGGGGAAATATAGTTCAATCACCAATAAAGAAATTCTCGACTACGTGCCAACCCCAGTTGAACTTTGATCGAGGTTAGTCTCGCTTGCCAAACTGTCAATTGGTCATTGGTGATCAGAGTAACGATAAATTTTGCTGGCTACTCTCAAAGTATGAAATTCTAACAACCGGTTTGTTGGATCGTGTCTTAGTGCTATTCAGTACAGTAATTTTTACCCAAGCTAAAAAGAATGATCAAAGGTTAATCAACCAAGGAGAATACTATTTAGAGTATTTATGTCCGGGAATTTTGTGTTTAAGCGGCACACAACCCTGATTAAGGTTAGCGGTAACTAAATCACCGAGATAACTTGGAATCTTAGCTATTATTTCTACATGGCCTCTTTAAAATACCGTTTAAAAAGTGCATGCAGAATTTTAAGTTAGGAAGTTGCGGAAAAATTATACATGCGGATTTCAAGTATACTGACAGGAGACTGCCAAATCTTCGACTATCAGAAAACCAGTATTAAACCTTCCTGGTTGATTTGTTAATCTTGCAGCTGCATAAACGAATTCCATGTGTATAGGTAACTTGCAGTCTTGTCAAAATACATCTCAGTTACTTAAGTAAAGCTTGAAAGAGTTAACTGCAAATTACAAGATGCAGTGTGGGTACTTATACTGGTACTCTTCATTAAATAGTATTGAAACGTAATTCGTAACAGATCATTTCATCGTTGGTGAGGTTGCACTTCGAATCTTCATATGTTTTTGAAATTTTCCTCATTTATTTGAATTTTTCCGACCTCGTCCCTGCCACGACAGATCTGATCTATTCGATGATGCGTCTGGTTCGCAACACCATACGACCGGTATCAGTCCACTGAGCCCACACGATCCGATTCAGCGTAGTCGCCAACAGAATCTGATAGCTCGTTTCAACGATCTGTTCTCATCCAGCAGAGTTGAGGCAATGGCGATTCTGCGCCGCTATCTGGACGATCAGGACATGAACCAAACAATTGTATTCCAAGTTGTTTTGGTGAGTTAGGCGGATATTTTGTGTCCCGCAGTTTTCCCATGTTTACACTCAAAAAGAGATTTGGGTTTCATTTAAAAAGTTTTTTTATTGCACACCCAAGTGTGACGAACAGCAGATGAGGCGAACCCCATAATCACGAGGACCTGATTTTCAGTGGTGTAAACCCGCAACCTAAGCCCCGGGACTTGGAGTTGTGAACCACATAAGGCTCCGATAGGTTAGGCGTGGTGTTGAACCGGACGAAAGCAGAGCTACCTACCACCATAACCAACCATTACAAAAACGTTTGCTGTTTTAATAGAAAACGATCGATGAGTTGCTTTTCATATGCAGACTTGGTTGCGTCTCATCGGACACTTACCTTATCTAACTACTTGGATAAATTTTCCCACTAGAACGGATAGGGGATTGAAAAGTTAGCTCTCTTCTCTTAAGTTAGATTTGGGTCGGAAAATGGAAGCTGTATGGGAATGGGGTGCTTTTAGCGGTTGTGGAATGGGGGGAGGGGCAGAGATGAGCGCACCGGAATAACGACGAATGTAATTGTTTGACTGATATTATTCCAGTCTGCGTTAGCGTCTTTCTTTGTTTGTTTTCTGTACGAAATAAGGCCAAAACAGTTGAGCCAATGTGCCCAACATTATTTCCATCACTATCGCTGCCATGTTCAGTCTGGTATATTGAATGATTTTTACTCCACGATTAAGGAAAGAATTGAGAAACGGACTAATTTACCCTTCCTTTGTGTAGTCCCATTTTACGACGGATTTCAAACTAGCTAGCTGTTTACTTTGTGAACAAGATCTGCAAGTGTATTTGAGTGTGAATTACTGAACAAAAACGTGCATGAACAGGGCTAAGCATAACAAGTTAATCGCAAAAGAATACCGTTCTGCATATCGTCTCAACACCAAAACCATTTTAAAGGGAGATAATTTCGTGATAGCCAATCTGTTGAGCGAATATGTGAGATACCGTTCTCGGATCTGAAGAGCACATAGTTTTAGGTTTAGGGCGGCCACAATGAACAATAATATCATTTTCGATTTACAGAGTCAAAGTAAAGTACCTAGAACGTGGGTGGGTGCACTTATTATTCCTCAACCGTTTTTGTGGAAAGATGACCTTTGTTTAGATTGCTGGGCAAACCTAACCTGGTGAATATTTGATCAGCATAATTGGGAATGCGTCTCGTCTATCCTACCTTGCTTACATCCAAACCCTAACCCAAAACACATCTGCTGAAACTGAGTTCTCGGTGGGCTTTGTTTCGGTTACAAATTTGAACTGAAAAAGTAACTTCCGACACATTTTATTCAAAGCCAAAGTCAAAGTTTTATTACGGGAATTACTTACAAGCTGATGCTTCTCTTGTCCCCCGCCCATCCACCCCTCCCCCCCCAAAAAATCAACACAGTTGAATGTTCTGTCAGCAACAAAATGTTACATAGAGTTTTGGATAGGAGATGACAGATAATGTATTCAACTAATTTGCGTTTTTTTAGGTGTCTAGGAATTCGAAATGTTCCAGGGTTTGATCAAGTCTCCGCTTGAAATATCCAACAGTTGGTGCACAAATAACGTGAGATGGAAGGGTGTTCCAAGTACGGCACAGTCGGAATACAAAGGATTGACAGCCGCATTCCATTCGACACTTTGAAATCAGTAACTTGAAACGAGGTACCCTAAAGTTTAAGCGAGCAGCGGTCGCCATGAATGCTTTGGGTTCTGCAGTATTTGATATGCCAGATCAATTTTCCTCAAATTCGGCTGTACTAAGCAGATTATAGTCCCGATGATCGTAATCTCTCCTCGTAGGTGAGGGAGCTCAACCCCCTGATCATCCTAGTGGCGATCCTTTGTGGTTGCTCCAACATCTTTCGATCACATTGCAACCATAAATTCCAAGCTTAGATGGCGTACTCTGTGTTCGGTTGACTGTATACTGATAGCAAACTTGGGAACAACGCTGATTCGATTCGACGAAAGAATCGCCTAGGGAAGCCGACATTCTTCACAGCATCGGACGAAGCCCTAGTGCAATTGATCGGGCAGCTTAAGTTCTCTTGAACAATTATATCTAACTCTTTCTCACTTGAGGTATGTGGCAGCTGGTGATTTCGGAGGAACTACGAGAATCTACTCCTGTGGCTTAGGGATAGGACTTTACATTTAGAAACATTGAATTCGACTTAGTTCTCCCAAGACCATAGATAAGCTTCTTGAAGTAATAGCAATCTCTCGGGTTCTGTTACTGCATTCCAGATCTTGGCGTCGTCTGAAAACAGTATTGCTATTGGCCCTGACCCATTCGGTAGCCCTTTGGCTCGATTCAAAGAGGATACGATCGTGATTGACGAACCCATGATACCCGTTTGAATTCTGATAAGACTCATTGGTATTCATTAGTTTGAAATAGATTTGAGATCAGGCATTTAGTAAACGCTTAGTGATGTTCACTAGTCTCATGGGGTTTTATCAATCCTGCCGGAGGAGTTGATAACCAATCTGTGCGAACGCTATTTGAACACAGAAAAGTTTGCGCATAGGTTTCTTGTGGATCCTACTCATCTACTGCGAACAGATTCATTTTCTTGTTGTTCCCATCCATGTGAGAGACTCAAATGCCGCTACGTTCTTTCACGCAAAAACAAATCTTAAATCTAGGAAGCGCTCCTTAGCTTTATTCTGGTTGAGAAAGAACAGGATTTTGCAAATTTTCTCAAATGTTCCTAAGGTGAATTAGTTTCCTCTGGACATATTTTTAATTAAAATCTCGTAACTATATTTATAGAAGTCACGATTACAATACAATGTATTTACTACCTGGTTGAAAATCTTCAGCGTTCTAAAAGGTACCGAAATAGTTACTCGTTCAGCCTGTAAAAGTACCACTGCGAATGGCAGATTACAAAGCCGTGATGGTAATCAGTAAATCAGGTACTGTTTAATCAGGCTGTCTATTAGTTTGCTCCGCTTGTTCTTTTACACACCTGTTTCTGTTCTCAAAGACCCGAAATGGTTCCGTATAGGTGTGTAAAGCTGAATGGGTGCGTCGCACTTAACAAAAGCTCACTGACCACAGACGGCACAGGCGCGCCCATATCTGCTGAAAACGAAACCTACGATGATTGGGAAGTGTTCTGAATGGTTAGCATTTGACCATTCAGTGGACAAAACTAATCGAATTAATTGTTCTCATTGTTCTATTTTTTATCATACTACATTTAATTATGAATGAAAGTAGTTTTCATTTCTTTTTTACTCATGTTACTCATAAAAAATACGCGATCAGCTAATTGTAATCATTTAATAAGCCACCTTTTGTTATCACTCGGATAAACCGGAGCAAACCGGCATAAGGGACAAAAACAGAAATCCATTCATAGACAGTTGTTAAAGAGATTGCAAGATGGAAATTGCTTTCTTTCCCAACACGCTTTATATGAGATTAAGTAGCCCGTATTACAGGTTGTTTTACCATAATTGCTTTTATCTACCCATCCTGAGTGCTTTCTTTTGCCAATTCGCGTGATCGAAAGTCGGCATGCACTACTCCTTTCTGTTTTTTTGTCTCGCGAAGTGTGCAAATAAAATCCGCGGTTATGTAACAATGGAGCTGTTCCACTTTGAGTCGCTTGCAAAGGACAGACATGAAACGCTACCATTCGATGGCAATGGCTGTTTGTGCTGTCTGAGTGCTTTAGCGTCCGGTTTGAGAAGTTGTGCACCTCATCATTTGGTAATCGGTTCATATGGTGCGCTCCCAATTAAATCATGGTTGGATAAAATGACATTAAGTACCTAAACAGAGGTGACAAATTAGTACAACTGAGATGTAATTAATCGGAATTATCCTTATTGCACATCCGTATCTGATCAAACAGCAAAACTTCTAATCCCGTGAGAATCTGCTGTTCATTTTTGGCAACAAACTCAATTATCCCAAGGACTTGTAGTGGGAAACTGTGCAAAGCTTCAGTAGAATAGGTTTGATATCGATCCGAGTATTTGCGCAGCTACTAATCACCGAAGTTCGGTGGTGGTGGCAGTGTTCAAACGTAAAATCATAGGGTTCTTAGCGAGACAGTGAACTGAACCGCTTGAGTACCAAAATCAAACGGATATACTTTGCCAACAATTTTCACAAAATGAATAAGATACACAATACTTCTCAGGTTTTCAATGACACATGCTGAGCACCCATGATAAATTCGTCAGTCCTGACGAAGGAAAACATATGAAAGCATGTTGATTCAGCCGGTGATGCCACTTTTTCTAGTCGAGACTGGTTGTTCATCTACAGATGTTTTACTCGACGTGAGGGAAGTATGGGAGAAGTATTTTTCGTGTGATAATATGCTACAAGTTGCTGAATCTCATCCCTCATATTCTCATTGGATAATCTAAGAGAACCCCAGGCACGGTAGGTGGATTTGTAGCCAAAATGCCTCGTAATGGAATGTGAACTGAATACTTCTACTATTGAGGCCGCTATTGACGATAGATCCGTTATTTTTCGAACCAAGTTAAGTCAAAATGCATGTTATAGACTCAAAGGATGAAGTCTTATCTTTTATTCAATTTTATCCAATGAAGAAATATTGATATGAAAAACATACGAGAAGTAAGTACGATAGTTTAGTACGCAAAAAAGTTTCATGCAGAATTCGATATTTAAGACAGGTGAAAACAGACCTGTAGCTGAACAAAAGACGCTAAATTTGTGAGCGTGGGCAACAAAGTTAAAAGTTAGCACGTTTGTTGGTTCGACGCAGATTTTATTATATATTGATTCAGAATTTCATTACTATTTGCCCTGTAATTTAACCCAGCTCTCCTAGCAAAATATCAGAACGAAAAGTCACAGAACGTCCCCGTAGATACTACTTAGTTGAGGAAGGAGCTTTAAGGCCCCGAGAGAAAAACCTTTGCAGATTTTTTCACATCCCCTTGTCGAAACGGAGTACTACAATGAAGAAAAGTTTTTATCCACTATACAACTTGGGATAAATTATATTCCCTGCATTTTGCATAGAATTGTTGACTTGAGTTCTGTGGGACTGAGTGGACTGTTGTTCGCCATATAGTATCAATGTATAGAGGATGTTTTCTCCCCGGAAAAGGGTCTTCAACTGTGTACGCCAATCGAGCCTGTTACGTCTAGGACAAGAGCAATTGGAGCTAAATCTCAGACACTACTTTCTTTTCCTACTAAAATGTCGTAAGTAATATGTCAGCCTTTTTGACATGATGTGCTTAATTGCCGTAATTTGTTGGTGGAAAGAGGTGTATTGAGACACTGATCTCTGTCCATGCAACTCCGAACAAAAATAATCGTCACCACCCCACCATGTGATGCTGACATGGATTTGTTCGTTGGATCTGGCGCGGAAGTCATGTTAAAACAATTTTGTATATTTACAACATGATTCAAAGTCAAAGTTTTATTATGGGTTGCTTTTATAGTCCCATAGGATTTGGCACAGATGAATCGGTTCACAGTACATACAAAGTAGATGAATGTCATAATGTCACAATTTTTCCTTGTTTCGTGCACTTCTACGGATGTTGAAATTTAAGACTTTTCAAAGCTTCATTCAGATTGTGATTGAATGAATCAATTGCTGGTGCAGAGATAACGTGTGGTGGTAGAGAATTCCAAGTAACGCACACTCTGAGGGCGAATGAATGCCGCCGGCATTTTTGGAGCGCTAATTTGAATGAGTGCCCTGATCGCTGATCATGGACTATCCATCACTTTCATAGATCGTTTTGCTCACACAAAGCTCTCCTACCGGCGACTCCGGTGATATGAAACAGCTTACAGAGATGCCCACTGTGGGTAGCACGCTCCATCGCTGATGCATGTTGAGACCACCGGATTTCGCCGCCTCTGTGTTGGCTTTCGTTCGGTTCACATCTCGTTGCTGATCGTTTTTCGTTATGCTTTCTGACGGTTAAAATCGGTTCGTGTCAAGAAGGCGAACGGACAGTGTAAATCTCGGATGTCGTGCTACATGACAGGTCTCAACAAGCTATGCTTGCAAATTGCATAGCATTCTTGAGAAGCGACCAGTGGTGATTGATGTTATCGGGTGGGATGGAGGGCAGCTTGTCGGTTAACGCATTTTGAAAGACAGTTGGGGATGCCGGTTGAAACAACTTATCGCTATCTAGCCGTTGTTTTTTGCGTTTCCAACGCCCATCGAAGCACATTTACCTGCTGTTACGAGGATCCCGAATAAAGTGAAAATGTGGTTGGGGCTGATTGTGAGATGGGGTCAAGTTGAAGAAACAATGAGGCGTGTATGGTCCAGAATGATTTACGGTGGTCGATGAAAGCGTTGATTGCTGATTCATTGTTAGAAGAAAGCTCATAGCTAGTCAATTCAAGTTAAGCTGTGGACCCAGTTCAGAATAAGCCTCAATCTTTTGCACACAAAAAACGCGAACGCAGGATAGCAGCGTTGTTCAACATGAAGTAGTTTCCTGGTTCATTCGCATCCTTTGGAAAACTGTCTGTTAAACGGGTCTCGACAGTCAGCAATGGTCATATTCGTTTCATCTCCACCCCGTGAATGGGATCGTTATAATTCTGAAAGCGTGCATTCGACTATGGATTACTGGTGTGTATTTTCCGTTTCGATCTTTCAGTTCGGAATGTTTCTAACCGATTTTATTGTGCAATGTACTTCAGCATACTGAAATACTTCGACTAAGCGTCCGGCATCTGACTTCTTAGCTCCACTGAGCTCTGTTTCTGGTATTCTTTGTTTGTTTTATCCAACTTCNCATTTCACGGAGGATTAACATCCACAACAGAACAGTCCTCTGCGTACATTGATCACTCTATGGTTGATCCAGTGATTATTAAAACATGTTTGCTTTACACGTTAAAATAGGTTTGTAATAACTTGATCAGTTTCTCTACACTTATCTGAACTTCTATTAATCATGCCGAATAGCGCACATCATACCCAGACACAAACATACCTACAAATCCATGCAGTTTAGCGCACTTTTTGTTGATAGAACGGTTCGCCTAGTGTGATTTGTTTTTACTCTCCTGCATTTTTCTGACAGAGTTATTGAAATCTCCGGAACATCAATTTCATGGCTATTTCAATCCTGTCTGTCTCCCGGGAAGAAGTTGTTAATTAAGCCTATCACTGAACTACTGTGGCACATATCGTTTGACTCATCGTATACTACAGTGCTTCTTTTCGTCCGCCTCACTACGGACTATATGNTATTATCTAC
This sequence comes from Echinostoma caproni, assembly GCA_900618425.1. Classification (NCBI taxonomy): domain Eukaryota; kingdom Metazoa; phylum Platyhelminthes; class Trematoda; order Plagiorchiida; family Echinostomatidae; genus Echinostoma; species Echinostoma caproni. The sequence continues at coordinate 19,808 of UZAN01050037.1, forward strand.
CCCTGGAGATAAGTTCCTTTTCAAACACTGCAGTTTCGATGCAACGATTTATGGGGGAAAATCAATTGTGGTGAGCACTGGCTGTGATGTATCCTCAGGTAACAGAGGCAGTCGTAGTCTAGTGTTCGCAGGTGCGGTGAACACTTAAGCGTACTGACGTTTTAGAATTTCAACTGCCTCCTTTGTTGTGACTGAAACACGTTCTGCCACCCTTAACGCTGGATCAGCAGACTAACATGTAGAAGGAATAAGCACTAAGAATCGGTATAATCTCTGCTCGAATGCTGTTGTTATGTTTATCGAATTATATTGCAACAGCCACATCCAAGCGAACTGGGAGCTTCAGATGAGGACCTTTTTCTTATAAAAAAGCCTCTACCAGTACCCATTTAGTTCTTTAACGATAGATAGATAGACAGAAAGTATATTCTGTAAATATTCACCTAACACAACCACTGTCGATTACTATCCGTTCACCTTAGCTTTTACTTCCATCTAACATGAGTATCAAGTCGGGTTCACGGTAATTATCGTGGCCAATCTCTAATTTTAAAATACCGCAAATGATTTATTCTTTTATATGGTCTTATCAATTCGCTCAATTGTGTAGAGAACTCATATGCCTTCCAGAAACAAAGAAATTATGTAACTCAAGGGAGTGAGGACGGATTTGCTTCGATCATATATGGATTCCCATTGTAGGCAGGGAGCGAACGAAACGGAAACTGAAAATCCAGGATGCACTCAGTCTACAGCTCTTTTACCCCGGTCGAGCTCATCTGCTTTGCGAATCCATCGATCCGACTGAGAACTGAACCGAGGACCTCATAGGAGGAACGTAAGCGTGTTAATTACTTGACCACTGGTCAGCTGGTTCTGTCTATCTACATGTATCTACTTATACTGGACAAGATACACACGCACGCACACACAAACGCATCAGTGAAGACGTTTGTGCATGGCGATCAGCAAAAAATATTTTCTCGGGTCTGATATCGCTGGGATTCTGAATGTTCAATGTTCAATGTTCTTCAATTAGAGGCAGAGGGTAATTTCCCGTATGAGCCTCATCAGCACAAACTCGAAGATCTCATTCATGATAGATCTGCATACCACATTGTTCGCAGGACGCTGTCGAGCTTCCTCTTGAACATCTTATCATTGACCTCGTCCACCACGTCAGCTGGAAGGGAGTTCCAAAGGTTAATTACCCTTCGCGATAGCCGGAACCGAAGAGGTAATCCTACGGACGAAA
>UZAN01050044.1:0-12700 GCA_900618425.1 Echinostoma caproni
GAATGCCTCCGACAGGTTTGAGGCTCAGACCCACAAGCAGCATTCGCTGCGGATTGAATTGTTCGCCTAATCTGATTCCACTGCTCGTCTACATCACCACGCTGAAGCGCACTTAGCTTACGTACTAGCTCTAACTTATAGAGTGCATGAACTGCTGAAGCAGATATTCGTTGATGAGCTATCCGAGCCTGCTGGTTTTGTCGCCGACCAGTCAGTCGGAGAGTGAACTGCATCAAAACTAATGTGTGGTCAGACTCAACGCAGGTGGTCCAATAGGACCTACAATTTTGCACTGAACCACGCCAACGGTAACTTACTGCGATGTGGTCGATTTGAGTTAGCGTACCAGTCGGACTGGAGCGCCACGTTGCCGACCGTCGAGAGCTGTCGGAAGTTGGTAATGGATAGGACTAGATGATGATCTGCGCAGAACTGAAGAAGTCGATCGCCGTTATCTGTTCGTTGACAGGGCAGAGCAAAACTATCGCCTAGGCAAGCTTCTGATGCACTCACGTTTCCAACGTGCGCGTTGAAGTCACCTGGAGGTACAGCTATGTCGGAGCTTCGACTCATCCGAATGAGGTCGGTGAGTTCATCGTAGAAAGCTCAGTGTCTCTAACCACCGGTTACGATCATCCCAAGGTCCTCAGCGAGGGAGCCTTATAGGACCTATGTGATCCAGTGTCCTGTTTAGAGTTTTTATGCCCTCATGCCAGGTCGTAGTTTTCGATCCGCATGCATCGCTTGCCGTGGCAACCTGTTTGGTGACATGCGCAGCACGTGTCCCACCCAGCGTAATCTATGGATGTTGAACACTTGATCCAGTGGACTACCACTGAACTGTTACAGGTGATTGCATCACCACATCTTTTCGTTAGGTGTATGCAGTCGGAGATTTTGATTTGCCTGATATAGACGATGAAACTTAGATGCTTTCAAGGTAGCCAGGATTAGCAGTGTTTAGAGTGCGGAAAATCTTTTCAAAGTGCTGAACTCTCAACATCTCGGAGCATTCCCGCTGATTGTCCGCAACAGTTTGTTCATTAGACATAAACCCACCTTATTCACGGCGACCGTTCCTCAATCAGTAAACCGCCAATACACTTGGTAGCACACGGCTCTACTCTTCAGAGAATCGTTGGAATACCAACGTTTTGGTAAGTTGGAGAGAACCCTCGTCACGTTGTGGTCAGGGCAGTGTGAGATTGTACGAATCGCTTTTGTGAACTACGACTGAACTTGAAATCGTTTTCCCTGTACCTTTGCGCGGCCAGACCGGTTTGTGTTCCTTGATTCTTAGGGACAAAGGCCTGATCGTTCTGCCTACATATATTGCCAAATATGCGCAAAGGAAATAGGTGATCATGGGTGATACATAGACAGACAATCTATCTTTAAGGTTCACCGGTTGACTTATGAAATGGGCACGTAGTGAGGCGGCCGAAAAGGTTCGGGAGATCGCTTTTTGTGAACATCGCGTCCACATCGTAATCATTTTCCCAACCGTGTTAGGAACACATCCACCCACCCTTTCCAAACCACACTCGGAATCACATGTGGACATTGAAGCACATTTTAATTTTAATTTGACCACATAACCGCATTAGCCCGAAGTTGTCGAAAACGAGCTTGTTCTCTAAAACCACTGTGTTTTCTCTCCATGTCAAGATGGGAATTTTCCGTGATTGCAACGAACTGCTTGTGGCACGAAAAACAGATCTCACGTATTTTGTGGTGTATTTAAGTTCTCAGTTGGATTTACAAAACTTCAGCCGTCTTGTGAAAACAGGAGAATGAACCTTAAAAATATCATGTATGCATGTTTGTACATTCTTGGTGAAAAATGTGACTATTCACCTGGTGAACAACAGAAGGGTGGTTTCCACAACATATCTCTTGTTATGCATCTCAGTTTAATGAGCACTGAAAGGATTGAACACCATAGTTACAATACCCCACTGCGGAATATTCCGTTGTGTAGGAAGTAGACGAAAAACTGGTCTGTCGGGTCTTCCCCTGCTTCCGATTACGCGTAAAATCTGTTATGTTCAAACAAATTGGTCCGTATACGGTGTATTAGTGTGTTGTTATGCTGCTGTTGCTCGAGCAGTTCACGTCGTAGTTCCTGGCTTACTTTACCCCTAAAGCCCAAGGTCATACTCTGTCACCAACACCCAACTGTGTGGACGGACAACTTTGTTGTTATTCAGATCATTACCAAACATCTTAATGGGGCCGTGTAGGGTCCCGTACTCCAACTTTTAAGGTTGTTTAATATTGCGGGTGGACAGTAAATCCTCCTCTTGCTGTTCACCATCAGACCAAATGCTAAGTACAGCGTTTCAATACATTTTCTGTCAGCGAACTGCTGGAAAGCATGGGTTGAGAGGTAACAAGTTTTTTTCCTCTTCTGTGGGCAATCACTTCTTAACATCCATATCGGCTATTCTTACCAATATGAGTTCTCATCGAACTTCTCTGCAATCCTTTCTTGTTTGCACTCAGGTACAAAGGTCTGCTTTAGATAAGACGTTTCCCGTAGCCCACCTCGTTACAACCTCCCTAGACTTGTCTGTGAAGTCTGTTCTTTGTATATTTCTGATAATTCTTCTACTTCCGGCTTGGTTGATCAATCGCGTCTTCTCCAGAAGTTGGTCCTTTGTTTATCCCCTTCCTCCGAGATAAAATGATTAAGTAATACAAAGCACTAAGTTGGGTAGGAACTTGTTTATTGGTAAATAGCTATGATGTACTCCGGTATTTGTATTTCACCCTCACCTGAATGCAAACTGTCTGCCAAACAAAATACAGTACAGCAAATAAATAAAGAGTAATTTTCACGAATTACTCGTGAACGGAATACTGCCAGGTAGCTCAGGCCAAGGCAGGTGTATTTTCTTGAGGAAATCACAACCGGAGCATTTGATTAGCCATCATTTGACCCACAAGGCAGCGGGTTGGTGTATGAAAAAAGCAATCCATTGAGGATCGGTGTCCAGTCTCGCGTGACTTTTCAAAGTTCTTCGAGTGAGTTTGACACGGTGTACTGGCGAAACTATCCATGTTCAAGGTTCCCTCCGGTACTCGTAGCATGGATATCAAGTTTCCTCATTAAGCGAACCGCCCGAGTTGTTTGGGTTCTATCTCAGCCGTTCCGCGAATGCTGGTGTTCCCTGAGGTTCAGTACTTGCGCCCACTCCTTTTCTTCTATTTATCAATGAGTGGTGGTGGCACAGTAGTTTGGTCGCTGTCACCGGCATGTTTAGGACTCTGTGGTCCGAAGTTCGAGCCCCGCAACCGCCACCCAACATTGGTGGTAGACAGCTTTGCTGTCGCTCGGTTCTATACCACGTCTGACCTAGCGGGGTCTAATGTGGTTCACCACTCCAAGTTCCGGGGTCTAGATTACCGGTTATCATCACTGAACGGCAGGTCTTCGTGACTGTGGGGTTCCTCTCCGTCTGCTGTCCATCACCCATCGATGTGTAATAAAAAAATCTACTTCCCAAAACTCTCAGCCTGATCCATTCTTTTGCCGATGACGCCACCATCCACTGCTCTCTCTCCTACCACAATACTCTCTATGCCCAAACCAACATCGGTCGTGACCCTAGTGCAGTTAATGTATCAGTCGACTTCGATCTTGAACACATCTCCTGAGGTATTGCAAACCGCGTTTCATTCATTAGTTCTAAAACCCCTCTTCATTCAATTTCTTTAAACACCATTTATTCTCCCCTAGTTATCTTTGAACTCCACTCAACTGCTTTCCACAGACTCTGTTTACCTTCTTGGCCTGCCTTTTATAGCTCAGCAGATTTCTCGTGCTGCGCACATGGTTAGATTTCTATTTCGCGCCAAATGTTTTTTTTCCACTCCAGGTCATCTTTTTTATTGTACAAAGCTGAAATCCGTTTTGCTCTTAAATACTGTAGTCACGTTTGGGGCAGGGCTTCGTCTTCCTCTCTTTCCCTTTTTGACCGTGTTCAACGATAGGCCATTCGGCTAATCGATGATCCTTCTCTAACATCCAGTCTGCAGTAGCCCATTGTTGGGCAGTTGTTTCACTATCCCTTCTCTACCGTTACTACTTTGGTTTTTCTTCTTCGGAACTTGTCTCGGCAGTTCCTCTTCCTGCAACTTTTACTCCCTCATCCCGTCCATAGGTATCTAGTCATCCTTATCGAATTTTAGTTCCTAGATGTCTTATTTCTCTGCTCCAATCTTCTTTTTTCCCCCGAACTGCCAAGTTGTGTAACACCACTTTCTTTCTTTTTTATTACACACCAGTGTATGTTGAACAGCAGTCAGGGCTGACCCCATAATCATGAAGACCTGCGGTTCAGAGATGGTAACCGGCAACCTAAGTCCCGGGACTCGGAGTGGTGAACCACATAAGGCCCCGCTTGGTCAGACGTTATAGAACCGGGTAACAGCAAAGCTGTGTACCACCAAATTGGGTGGTGGTTGCGGGGCTCGAACTTCGAACTACAGGTTCTAAAGCACACCGGTAACAGGGACTAAACCAGTGCACCCCAACTTATAACCTTACACTCTTCTAACGCAGAATCAATTAGCTGGATCTTACATAAATGTTCCCCCACCTTCTATTTTACAGTATGATGGCGGATGGGAATTTTCCCTTTTACTCTAACTCAAATTATGTATAATAAAAAATCGGGTCATACGCCATTTGGATGGGGTCCAAGGTCCAGGGTTCGCAGTATACCTTGATACTCAATCAAACCGATGACCACTGCTACTGTTATAATTCCAAAAGGCGGTGCTGGCCGAGGATAATTGTTTATTGAACATTTTAGATGGGACATCACCAATTTGGCATGCATAACACGAAAATCTAATCAGAATCACACGATCGCAGTTCCTGGCCATACGACGGGTAAGGAATAAATCGATAAATCGATAGTTCTTCTCTGAAACCAGGCAAATCGCCCTCGGTGACCTTGTAGATTTTTGGTCGTTGAAAGTAATCACCAACTATGTTACCTACTACTCACGAGTGAGTATTATCTCACAACACTACGAAAGAAACTAATAGAGTAAATGACCTTTGCCTACTCTTCGTGTGATTTTATTTTTCAATACCATGGTGTACAATGAAAATGGTTTCATTGTTGAACAACCTGAATTTGTAGCAACTACCTCCGATACGAGCGTAACATCCCTTCGTCGTTTAATAAACTAGTCATTCTTGCTGGAGAATATTGATCCGTCGTTGGTTAATTGAAATGATTGCGAATAAAACGAATTTATTTTGACTTTTCAGGTCTTGGTAAATAATATGACCTCCCGCGCTTATTGGATGTATCAGTGATCATCCAGTCACGAATTGGCATCATGCTGGAATCATGGTTTCGGTTGGGTGATGCGCCTTTTGCACGCGTCAATCATCAGGCTATTTTTCTGAACGGTTGTCTCTACGTCTTTGGTGGTTTCAACTCTCAACTGCGGGATATCAACTACAATTCGCATCAGCTGGATGTTTTTAAATGGAATGTCCGTAAGTTTCCATCACTTCTTCAAGTGCAATTTCTAGATCACAACAAATGGGAGGAATTAAAATATCCATTGCGTTTAAAAGCTTGGGATTGTAACACCAAAACGTGGACATCAGATCCTCTGTCCTCGGTACGTTCGTTCCTCTTCCACCTTATTCCGTTCAATGTTTATTGCTTGTTCCTTTGTTTTGCTAAACACTTCGCGTTTTGAGGCCTCCATCTGCATGTTCCGGATCAGCCTGCCACCTGGTAGCAGTTGTCCTCACACCAAGACAAGGCTGTATCCCGAATCAAATCTGTAGCTAAAGTAAATAGAAAACGCACACGAGAGAGAGGGCAACCCCGACAAAAACCGCTTTCTCTGATGAACTTGAACGAAAAAGTTCCGTCAGCTCCGGTTCGGCTTTTGTTCTTAGTATACAGAGATGATAATTTTGAAATAGATTTCTCGGGGTCACCGTTATGGGGAAGGCAGTGTGAGGACTACTTTCAGATCGAGGAAGATAAGAAACGTGCATCTGCGAAAGCAATATCGGTGTTTCAGAATTTGGTGAAGGGTCAAAATGTGGTCTGTACAAGCTCAACCGGTTTTCAAATCAGCCTGGTTTGCACGTTTGTATCACCAACTACCGCGTGATTCATAGACATCCTCTTGCATTTCTGAGCTAATGAAATTGATGTTTACTTCCAATTGAAACTTGACTTACGAATGTGGCGTCTTCACTGTGAACGAAATCGCTGTGTTGCTGTTTGCTTCTCCTCCAAAAATCAATGTTTTTATCTGATCTAGCGCTTGTTTAATCTTTTACTGATTTTGTCCCCCTTATTCAACATCCCTGTTTACACACTTCTCAGGAATGCGATTAGAGCTATTGAACAAACTTACCGGAGAAATAAGATAACAGCTGTGTAGAACACTGGTCCTTTATACAGTTTGGTCACCATCACCCCGTACATCGGTCCATTCAACATTTCAACGTCCACTTATAATGTGAGCCTTTTCAGAAGCACAACCATCATTTACTCAAATATCCTCCCCCCACCGTACAGTATCGTTTGAATACGATTTACTTCTTTTCTATCGTACCATGTGTACTTTTTAAATATTATATTTAGTTATCATTTGGCCCATTTAATAATTGAATACTACATACTTCACGCTGGAACTCGTTCAGTTCGATGTACCAATAATCGTTATCATTAGTTTATTGAAGGGAGTTTAAACTTGAATAGGTGGAGTGCAAGGGAGCGTTATCAGTATGATTTGAGGAAAGATGGCGGACGATAGAGTGAGAACAATAATGTTCGGAGTTCAGTTGTATTTTTACACTCAGCAGACTGAGTGTGGCTCTCACTCTCGAGTGTTTGGCTTTCTGTTAGCATCAGGGTCCTATCGTGACCTCCCAACAGTGCACATTAGATCAAACCGGGAAATCTTCGGGTCATCTTGATCTATCCAACTTGTCAAGTGGTTAATGTCACTAACTTATCATCCCTTCAGGTCCCCTTTCTCCTTGTAATCCATGTCTGTCCTTTGATTGACCATTTCCCACTGCACGAAAATGTAGTCGTGCATAGAAAGAAGCAAACAAGCAAAAAATAACAACAACAGACAACGAGCCTATCAGTTTAGTTTTGATGTGATCGTGCTAAACCATCAGCTGAAATCTGGTCTCTGATTCCTTCTGTTTTGCTTCCAAAAGATGTGTGGAACTTTCATTTTCCATTGTGGGAAGTACAGTTTTGGTGGCCCCAAATTACACGATTCAGACATACTGACCTAGGGCATGTATTATCTATTAAACTGTACTGCATTAGTTCGCCTGTTTGCCACTCTCTGCAAACATGGGGTGGTTTATTCAGTGCCCTTGCATTTTTACTTAGGTCCCCAAGGATTTCTAGGTCGATTTGGATCTTAGTATTTCTGATACCGTTATCCCATTGCTTTCGGATAATATTTCTGCCAATGATGATCACTAGTTGCTTTACCCAGTTCCCCCAAGTTGAATTGTAAATGTTCGCACCCGTTACTGCTCGACGACACTCGGAGCTCAGCAATTCACAATGAATGGGCGCGCTAAAATCGGATGCACCCGCTTAACTGCTTTTTATTTCGCATTTGAGACACAACGGAAACCAATCGCGCTTCAGTTAGGATACGACTTTTGTCATCCTTTTTACATCAGTTACTTGCGTTCCCTTTTTTCCAGCCGGACGGATCCATCAATCCTACTTTACGTTTCGGTCATACAGTGGTTGCTTGGCGTGGACGTGGTTGGCTTTTCGGTGGTCGAACTCAACAGCATGTCTGTCCAAATCAACTGTACCTGTTCGAACCGGGCTATTATTCACATTCCTCAGCAGCCGTGACCGTGAACAATCTGGAATGCAAAAAATTGCTCAAAACGACCATCGATATTATTCATCCATGCTGGGCTGAAGTTGTCGGTACAACTGGAGCACCTCCGAGTCCTCGGGACGGTCATGCAGCTACTGTTTTGGAGAATGCGATGTTCATTTTCGGTGGCTTCCAAGATGTGGTAAGCAACTCCCTCCCCCCTTCCCCCACGGAGATCAGTTTCTGTTTAGTCCAGTGTGAAATCGAAAAACTCACTTGATCAGTCGTCGGACGTGGGTGCGGTTGCTTTTAATTGATCAGCATGGAATTTTCCCACTGTGGTTCCACTCCAAATGGTTCAGTTGGTAGTCACAACCCTGTGTGTGCTTGGGCCAAACGAAAGCATTTCGGCTGACGATAGAAAGTTTTGTAATTTAATTGCAATAAATCGGCCACCCAATGGACACTAAGCGGTGTCCTTAGCGGCATCGGTGATGGTGGACTTGGTGACGCTTGGATACCTTTAACAAGAGCATTAAGACTGATCGCCGAGCTCTCCAAACAACTTATCTGTAGTCTGCCATTCTTATTTTCTTTTATGATCTACGATTCTTCGTTCTTTCCCCGTTCGGTATTTTTAATGCAGTGTATACTCCTACACTTAATTCGTTTATATTGTTGAGCGCCTTGTCGTGTACTAGAGCAAAGTGGTAAGCATGCTCATTTTTGGATGACTGATGACCCAAAAATGTGGTCCAATACTGTCTTGCTCGATTAACTTATTATTTTCACACACCTCCAGGTCCAGACTGTGTGCCAACCAAATCATGGAACAATAATTTTTATGGAAAGAAAGACGATCCATGGTTTGTATGTGAGTGGAATACTGCCAGGTTGCCCAGGCCAGGCCAGGGTTGGTGAATTTTCTTGAGAAATCCACAATCGGAGCCTTTGGCTAGCCAAAGCCTTGGTTGCTTTGAAATCAGGGTTTTTGGCCAACTCCCCTAGGTGATCTACCAATGGTCCACCAACCCTGTTATAACCCCGGGGTGTCTACCTTTCATCTTCTCACCTTGGTGCGAAAACACCGCCAGTGAGTAGGGCATCGACACCAACCCCCAACCATACGGAGGTTTTCGGAGGCTGCTCAATTAACTGACCCACTATCTGAATATATAAGTTAGAAATGGGTTTGCGTAATTTGTTCATGGTCATTTCGCTGCATCTGCACTCGTGTATACTACAGAGGTGAAGACAAGATCGCTAATCACAACGGACGATAAGACACACTAGTACAGTGAACGACAGAGGATAGGGTTTAATCACCAAGACAAAGCCTTGGTCAAGTGTGAGCTCACATGACCAACAAGCTCATAATAGCTGATGAAATACGAATACATCTAACTTGATCAATCATCTTTTGACCGCTTGTTCTTGAGCAACATGAATTTTAAGTTGAAAATGCTGTCTGCTCAAGTTGATGAATCATATTGAGGCGATTGCATATACAGTCCATGTCTGTCATTGTTCGGTGGTAGTGATCCAATGACATGGGGCTCATTTGAGGAAACAAACTGGCCCAACATGCCTAGCCGCTCGGGCAGGGCTTCAGTGATTTTGGCCTGCGATTGGATGAGGTGCTTAATCTCAGAATTGCGTTTTTACATCCTGCGTGGACGAAGACCCGGCAGATTTGGCGACAGGGTATTCAATGCATGCGTCGCATGCACTCCAATGTAACCCTCATTTCGGAAGATACCTGGCGAGCACAGGGTTCGCCAGCTATCCAACCGTCGTCGTTGTCTGGGACGAACGCACGCGGCGGTTCCGTGCAGTTAACCGGGCAACTGCACTGCCGTCTGTTGTGTCCCCAATCCGCGATCAAATCCACTTGTTTCATGAACCGTTGCGGTCTCAACCTTCTGGGTCTTGGTGGGCTTGAGGAGCTCGGACTGTCCAAGCTGTCAGTCAACGTTATTTGCAACGCCCTACAAGCGCTAAGGGTTCCCCACAAACCCGTCAGCCGTCAACCTCCGGACAGTTCTACACAGTCCACTCGCTTTTCCGTCTTTTCCGTTGAAAGGAAGAGAACAACGACGCTGACACACCGTCGCAATCAGCCTGACGTCTGATCCGTCTTGACGAAAGGTTCCACCGCTAACTGCTACCTCTCCAATCCGCCCAAGACCAACCTTGATTGCGACATCTCTGTCTGCCATCGGAAGGTGCTCCGACCGCGAACAGCAGATGCGACCCTTCAAACCGACGTCTCTGTGGAGCCAAGCACTCCAAAAAGGGTAGATGATGGGGAAAAAAACATTTTCCCTTTAAAAGTGATTATTTCCTCCTATTTTTCCTTATTTTTCTAATTATATTTATGAAATCTGAATTTCCAGATTTTGGCGCCAAGGAAGACTCATACCACACCACCGGCTATATTCGATCATCAGTGGTCCATTTCTCCATGACTGGCTACTTTTGAGCTATTTCCCAAAGTCATTGCTGGCCCAAAAATGCTGGCCCCAAGCGATGTTTCCAGCCTCCGATCNGAAGTTCGCCCCCCCCCTCCTGAACAAACTGCTGGGAAAAGACTATCCTTGGCAATGATCCGCTTCATGTCAAGCTGTGTTCGACGAATTGAAGAGATTGCTCACCTCTGACTTGCTGCTGACACACTATAACCCAAAGCTTCCGCTGGTTTTAGCTGCCGACACATGCAACAACGGTATCGGGGTCGTCATCTCGCACATTTTCCCTGAGCCCTTTGAAATGCTTTATAACCAGTTTGCAGCAGACAAGAAGGACAGATACAAAGAAGTTCAGCTGGTCACAAGGGAGCACCTTGATAACGGATATACACCAGGTCTTCCACTCGTAATTCGTCAGAAACTTAAAAACCTCTCTGTTTCGAAGCCAGAAGGATAGCGGGGACCGCCACAAGTATGTCATCTTGTTGCCACAACACACCACCAGACATGGACTGTATATGCAATCGCCTCAATATGATTCATCAACTTGAGCAGACAGCATTTTCAATTTAAAATTCATGTTGCTCAAGAACAAGCGGTCAAAAGATGATTGATCAAGTTAGATGTATTCGTATTTCATCAGCTATTATGAGCTTGTTGGTCATGTGAGCTCACACTTGACCAAGGCTTTGTCTTGGTGATTAAACCCTATCCTCTGTCGTTCACTGTACTAGTGTGTCTTATCGTCCGTTGTGATTAGCGATCTTGTCTTCACCTCTGTAGTATACACGAGTGCAGATGCAGCGAAATGACCATGAACAAATTACGCAAACCCATTTCTAACTTATATATTCAGATAGTGGGTCAGTTAATTGAGCAGCCTCCGTATGGTCGGGGGTTGTTGTCTAGGGTTGCGGCTGGTCACCCTTCCCGCTTGCACCTCCTGAAACGCTCCCATACGACGAACTTCTGCTGAGGAAACCCTACTCACGGGCGGAGTTGTTTTCCCACCAAAGTGAGAGGACCAATAGACTACATCGGAGGCTGCGATACGACCTTGCATTTTTTAACGTTGTATTCGGTGTCCTTAGTGAAGGATCATCGGTGAGCTGCGTCGAGAGTTTCTTGTAGGGTCTGATAATCTTCAGGGTGTTGTACCGTCCTTCATGTTTTGGTGTCGTCAGCGAATTTTTGATATATTTTCTGCAAGGTGGGTCGTTAATAAATGCCAGGAAAAGGAAAAGGTTCTCATCCTTGTTGGACTCCACGACAGCCTCAATCGGTCCCGTTAGAGAAGCATGAACTGGAAACAATACGGTAGTTTTCGAAGAATTTCCTCAATCCAGTCAAGGAGCTGTCCTGGAACACCATAGTCATGGAGCTTTCGCGGAACTATGCGGTGGTTAACTCGGTTCAAACCTTTGGAGAATTCTGAGTAAAGGAAGTTGCATGAAAATCTGTGAATTCGCTCGCGGATTCGTGAATCGACTTTATCCACAAAATGCACCGGGTTAGCACCAACCCCGTACATTCTGCTCTGTTTTCTTGCCACTTCAACTAAAACACGTTCTAGCTCTCGGTATACTATCACTACACAATAACCCATGTTATGTGGGTGATTTGCATAATCACGACCAAGGGGAAAGGAGTTACTGAACTGCACCATAGACTTGATGTTCAAAGTTCAGTAGTTCGTCCTCAAAACAGTTCTTTTTTTAGTTTTGAACTCTTCATTTCATTCTGTATCCATTGCGCAGACCCAGTGGAGTCGTTTCCAGGGACTATTTTTGATGGAAATTTATGCGAGTGAGCATCATTCAATTACGAATGCAGTGGCGTTCCCGTGTTTGCAAATTAGCCATGGTAGATTGTACGTTGTTCAACCTTTCGTACAATGTGCTCCAGCCACCTCACGATGCGGTGTAAGTTAACTATATCTGTCTTCGTTGTTGTCTAGCCCGAATGAACTCACTGACTATCACTTAGGACAACACCTAAACAATTTGTCTCAACTCTGTTATGAGTTGGTTGGCACAGTGGTAACACGCGACTTCCATGTGATAGGTCTAGATTTCAAAGCGTGGACAGGTCGGTGTATATGGACTGGGTGGTGGTAGGTTTATACCTGACAGATTCCCAAGCACACGACGGCTTACCTCCACGTTACCAACCCGTTCGCTCCATCCAACGTGGGTTGAACTGCGTCTCACAACCATGAAGCAGTGAGACCCTGAATTTGCGAGTAGAAGGTATCCGTCGACTGGAAGTTCTCGATTATCGGTGTTTACGCAGTTTAACCCACGTTGGATGGAGCGAACGGGTTAGTAACGTGGAGGTAGGCCATCGTGTGTTTGGGAGTCTGTCACGTATAAACC